>JARKIM010000042.1:0-94807 GCA_030378355.1 Eleusine indica
TTGTAGTTGGTTGTATTAATGAGGTTGTGGAGGAGGTTGTTGGATTAGTTAGGGGGGTGGAATTAGGTTTTGTGGGGGAAGGTGTGGGGGGAATAGGGGGGAAGGTGAAGGTTGGTGTTGGTTGTTTAGATTGGATGGGTGGGTGAATTGGAGTATGAGATGGGTGGGGGGTGAGAGGGTGTAGGGATAGGTGTGGAAGAATAGTTATATAAGGAGGGGTTTGGGTGGGGAGGGTGGAAGTTGGGGGGGGGGAAGGGTTTGAGGTAGTATTGGATTATAGTATTTTTGAGTTTTGATGTGGTGGGTGGTGATGTGTTGGAGTATTTTGGGTTTGTATGTGAGTGTGGGGTGTGTAAGGGAAGGTGTGAGGTGGAAATATAGTGTGGGGGGATGGAATAGGAGTTGTGGGGGGTAGGGGTTGGAATATATAGTGTGTGATGGGGTGGGTAAGTGTAGTAGGAGGGGTAGGTGTGGATTAGTTATTGGGTGGGTAAGATATGTTGGGGGGTGGAATGAAATGATGGAGGTTAGGTGGGAACAAGTGAAAAAATATCAACTATGAGGTAAAATCAGCACAACTCATGAGTCCTGTGTCCGATCGGGGCATACTCTTTTTGTTTTAATAGAAAGCTTACTGCAAACATGATATGCATCACTCATGGGTAGCTAAGGCACCAAGGTGGGCAACCCACACAGCCGCCTGCCCTAACAGCTCACAGAACCGTGGGTATAAGCACACGAAACAAGAGAGCCGTAGCCTGAAATGTTGTAACTTTCACGTCTGGTGTCCGATCGGGCCGAATTTTTTTTTCCTGGAAAGCTTACGACAAGGGCAACACTACAAAAAGCGAAAATCAGAGGATGGAGTATCATATAATTCTACAAAATTTAAATACATAGCTAGAGGTGATATACCGGTCCGTATATCTTATGCCCACACTAGATTTTTCAGGCCACGTCGAATAGTTTTACGGTGAAGGCCACACACGATATATCATGGGAGGGACCTAGACGACTGCGTTTACGGAGAGGCAACGAACAATGGAGGTACCGCACATAATTTGGGAGTCCATCCCATCATGCTGTTAGTGTTAACAAGTGAAAAATATCAACTATAAGGTAAAATCAGCATAACTCATGAGTCCTGTGTCCGATCGGGGCATACTCTTTTTGTTTTAATAGAAAGCTTACTGCAAACATGATATGCATCACTCATGGGTAGCTAAGGCACCAAGGTGGGCAACCCACACAGCCGCCTGCCCTAACAGCTCACAGAACCGTGGGTATAAGCACACGAAACAAGAGAGCCGTAGCCTGAAATGTTGTAACTTTCACGTCTGGTGTCCGATCGGGCCGAATTTTTTTTTCCTGGAAAGCTTACGACAAGGGCAACACTACAAAAAGCGAAAATCAGAGGATGGAGTATCATATAATTCTACAAAATTTAAATACATAGCTAGAGGTGATATACCGGTCCGTATATCTTATGCCCACACTAGATTTTTCAGGCCACGTCGAATAGTTTTACGGTGAAGGCCACACACGATATATCATGGGAGGGACCTAGACGACTGCGTTTACGGAGAGGCAACGAACAATGGAGGTACCGCACATAATTTGGGAGTCCATCCCATCATGCTGTTAGTGTTAACAAGTGAAAAATATCAACTATAAGGTAAAATCAGCACAACTCATGAGTCCTGTGTCCGATCGGGGCATACTCTTTTTGTTTTAATAGAAAGCTTACTGCAAACATGATATGCATCACTCATGGGTAGCTAAGGCACCAAGGTGGGCAACCCACACAGCCGCCTGCCCTAACAGCTCACAGAACCGTGGGTATAAGCACACGAAACAAGAGAGCCGTAGCCTGAAATGTTGTAACTTTCACGTCTGGTGTCCGATCGGGCCGAATTTTTTTTTCCTGGAAAGCTTACGACAAGGGCAACACTACAAAAAGCGAAAATCAGAGGATGGAGTATCATATAATTCTACAAAATTTAAATACATAGCTAGAGGTGATATACCGGTCCGTATATCTTATGCCCACACTAGATTTTTTAGGCCACGTCGAATAGTTTTACGGTGAAGGCCACACACGATATATCATGGGAGGGACCTAGACGACTGCGTTTACGGAGAGGCAACGAACAATGGAGGTACCGCACATAATTTGGGAGTCCATCCCATCATGCTGTTAGTGTTAACAAGTGAAAAATATCAACTATAAGGTAAAATCAGCATAACTCATGAGTCCTGTGTCCGATCGGGGCATACTCTTTTTGTTTTAATAGAAAGCTTACTGCAAACATGATATGCATCGCTCATGGGTAGCTAAGGCACCAAGGTGGGCAACCCACACAGCCGCCTGCCCTAACAGCTCACAGAACCGTGGGTATAAGCACACGAAACAAGAGAGCCGTAGCCTGAAATGTTGTAACTTTCACGTCTGGTGTCCGATCGGGCCGAATTTTTTTTTCCTGGAAAGCTTACGACAAGGGCAACACTACAAAAAGCGAAAATCAGAGGATGGAGTATCATATAATTCTACAAAATTTAAATACATAGCTAGAGGTGATATACCGGTCCGTATATCTTATGCCCACACTAGATTTTTAGGCCACGTCGAATAGTTTTACGGTGAAGGCCACACACGATATATCATGGGAGGGACCTAGACGACTGCGTTTACGGAGAGGCAACGAACAATGGAGGTACCGCACATAATTTGGGAGTCCATCCCATCATGCTGTTAGTGTTAACAAATGAAAAATATCAACTATAAGGTAAAATCAGCATAACTCATGAGTCCTGTGTCCGATCGGGGCATACTCTTTTTGTTTTAATAGAAAGCTTACTGCAAACATGATATGCATCGCTCATGGGTAGCTAAGGCACCAAGGTGGGCAACCCACACAGCCGCCTGCCCTAACAGCTCACAGAACCGTGGGTATAAGCACACGAAACAAGAGAGCCCTAGCCTGAAATGTTGTAACTTTCACGTCTGGTGTCCGATCGGGCCGAATTTTTTTTTCCTGGAAAGCTTACGACAAGGGCAACACTACAAAAAGCGAAAATCAGAGGATGGAGTATCATATAATTCTACAAAATTTAAATACATAGCTAGAGGTGATATACCGGTCCGTATATCTTATGCCCACACTAGATTTTTAGGCCACGTCGAATAGTTTTACGGTGAAGGCCACACACGATATATCATGGGAGGGACCTAGACGACTGCGTTTACGGAGAGGCAACGAACAATGGAGGTACCGCACATAATTTGGGAGTCCATCCCATCATGCTGTTAGTGTTAACAAATGAAAAATATCAACTATAAGGTAAAATCAGCATAACTCATGAGTCCTGTGTCCGATCGGGGCATACTCTTTTTGTTTTAATAGAAAGCTTACTGCAAACATGATATGCATCGCTCATGGGTAGCTAAGGCACCAAGGTGGGCAACCCACACAGCCGCCTGCCCTAACAGCTCACAGAACCGTGGGTATAAGCACACGAAACAAGAGAGCCCTAGCCTGAAATGTTGTAACTTTCACGTCTGGTGTCCGATCGGGCCGAATTTTTTTTTCCTGGAAAGCTTACGACAAGGGCAACACTACAAAAAGCGAAAATCAGAGGATGGAGTATCATATAATTCTACAAAATTTAAATACATAGCTAGAGGTGATATACCGGTCCGTATATCTTATGCCCACACTAGATTTTTTAGGCCACGTCGAATAGTTTTACGGTGAAGGCCACACACGATATATCATGGGAGGGACCTAGACGACTGCGTTTACGGAGAGGCAACGAACAATGGAGGTACCGCACATAATTTGGGAGTCCATCCCATCATGCTGTTAGTGTTAACAAATGAAAAATATCAACTATAAGGTAAAATCAGCATAACTCATGAGTCCTGTGTCCGATCGGGGCATACTCTTTTTGTTTTAATAGAAAGCTTACTGCAAACATGATATGCATCGCTCATGGGTAGCTAAGGCACCAAGGTGGGCAACCCACACAGCCGCCTGCCCTAACAGCTCACAGAACCGTGGGTATAAGCACACGAAACAAGAGAGCCCTAGCCTGAAATGTTGTAACTTTCACGTCTGGTGTCCGATCGGGCCGAATTTTTTTTTCCTGGAAAGCTTACGACAAGGGCAACACTACAAAAAGCGAAAATCAGAGGATGGAGTATCATATAATTCTACAAAATTTAAATACATAGCTAGAGGTGATATACCGGTCCGTATATCTTATGCCCACACTAGATTTTTTAGGCCACGTCGAATAGTTTTACGGTGAAGGCCACACACGATATATCATGGGAGGGACCTAGACGACTGCGTTTACGGAGAGGCAACGAACAATGGAGGTACCGCACATAATTTGGGAGTCCATCCCATCATGCTGTTAGTGTTAACAAATGAAAAATATCAACTATAAGGTAAAATCAGCATAACTCATGAGTCCTGTGTCCGATCGGGGCATACTCTTTTTGTTTTAATAGAAAGCTTACTGCAAACATGATATGCATCGCTCATGGGTAGCTAAGGCACCAAGGTGGGCAACCCACACAGCCGCCTGCCCTAACAGCTCACAGAACCGTGGGTATAAGCACACGAAACAAGAGAGCCCTAGCCTGAAATGTTGTAACTTTCACGTCTGGTGTCCGATCGGGCCGAATTTTTTTTTCCTGGAAAGCTTACGACAAGGGCAACACTACAAAAAGCGAAAATCAGAGGATGGAGTATCATATAATTCTACAAAATTTAAATACATAGCTAGAGGTGATATACCGGTCCGTATATCTTATGCCCACACTAGATTTTTTAGGCCACGTCGAATAGTTTTACGGTGAAGGCCACACACGATATATCATGGGAGGGACCTAGACGACTGCGTTTACGGAGAGGCAACGAACAATGGAGGTACCGCACATAATTTGGGAGTCCATCCCATCATGCTGTTAGTGTTAACAAATGAAAAATATCAACTATAAGGTAAAATCAGCATAACTCATGAGTCCTGTGTCCGATCGGGGCATACTCTTTTTGTTTTAATAGAAAGCTTACTGCAAACATGATATGCATCGCTCATGGGTAGCTAAGGCACCAAGGTGGGCAACCCACACAGCCGCCTGCCCTAACAGCTCACAGAACCGTGGGTATAAGCACACGAAACAAGAGAGCCCTAGCCTGAAATGTTGTAACTTTCACGTCTGGTGTCCGATCGGGCCGAATTTTTTTTTCCTGGAAAGCTTACGACAAGGGCAACACTACAAAAAGCGAAAATCAGAGGATGGAGTATCATATAATTCTACAAAATTTAAATACATAGCTAGAGGTGATATACCGGTCCGTATATCTTATGCCCACACTAGATTTTTTAGGCCACGTCGAATAGTTTTACGGTGAAGGCCACACACGATATATCATGGGAGGGACCTAGACGACTGCGTTTACGGAGAGGCAACGAACAATGGAGGTACCGCACATAATTTGGGAGTCCATCCCATCATGCTGTTAGTGTTAACAAATGAAAAATATCAACTATAAGGTAAAATCAGCATAACTCATGAGTCCTGTGTCCGATCGGGGCATACTCTTTTTGTTTTAATAGAAAGCTTACTGCAAACATGATATGCATCGCTCATGGGTAGCTAAGGCACCAAGGTGGGCAACCCACACAGCCGCCTGCCCTAACAGCTCACAGAACCGTGGGTATAAGCACACGAAACAAGAGAGCCCTAGCCTGAAATGTTGTAACTTTCACGTCTGGTGTCCGATCGGGCCGAATTTTTTTTTCCTGGAAAGCTTACGACAAGGGCAACACTACAAAAAGCGAAAATCAGAGGATGGAGTATCATATAATTCTACAAAATTTAAATACATAGCTAGAGGTGATATACCGGTCCGTATATCTTATGCCCACACTAGATTTTTAGGCCACGTCGAATAGTTTTACGGTGAAGGCCACACACGATATATCATGGGAGGGACCTAGACGACTGCGTTTACGGAGAGGCAACGAACAATGGAGGTACCGCACATAATTTGGGAGTCCATCCCATCATGCTGTTAGTGTTAACAAATGAAAAATATCAACTATAAGGTAAAATCAGCATAACTCATGAGTCCTGTGTCCGATCGGGGCATACTCTTTTTGTTTTAATAGAAAGCTTACTGCAAACATGATATGCATCGCTCATGGGTAGCTAAGGCACCAAGGTGGGCAACCCACACAGCCGCCTGCCCTAACAGCTCACAGAACCGTGGGTATAAGCACACGAAACAAGAGAGCCCTAGCCTGAAATGTTGTAACTTTCACGTCTGGTGTCCGATCGGGCCGAATTTTTTTTTCCTGGAAAGCTTACGACAAGGGCAACACTACAAAAAGCGAAAATCAGAGGATGGAGTATCATATAATTCTACAAAATTTAAATACATAGCTAGAGGTGATATACCGGTCCGTATATCTTATGCCCACACTAGATTTTTTAGGCCACGTCGAATAGTTTTACGGTGAAGGCCACACACGATATATCATGGGAGGGACCTAGACGACTGCGTTTACGGAGAGGCAACGAACAATGGAGGTACCGCACATAATTTGGGAGTCCATCCCATCATGCTGTTAGTGTTAACAAATGAAAAATATCAACTATAAGGTAAAATCAGCATAACTCATGAGTCCTGTGTCCGATCGGGGCATACTCTTTTTGTTTTAATAGAAAGCTTACTGCAAACATGATATGCATCGCTCATGGGTAGCTAAGGCACCAAGGTGGGCAACCCACACAGCCGCCTGCCCTAACAGCTCACAGAACCGTGGGTATAAGCACACGAAACAAGAGAGCCCTAGCCTGAAATGTTGTAACTTTCACGTCTGGTGTCCGATCGGGCCGAATTTTTTTTTCCTGGAAAGCTTACGACAAGGGCAACACTACAAAAAGCGAAAATCAGAGGATGGAGTATCATATAATTCTACAAAATTTAAATACATAGCTAGAGGTGATATACCGGTCCGTATATCTTATGCCCACACTAGATTTTTTAGGCCACGTCGAATAGTTTTACGGTGAAGGCCACACACGATATATCATGGGAGGGACCTAGACGACTGCGTTTACGGAGAGGCAACGAACAATGGAGGTACCGCACATAATTTGGGAGTCCATCCCATCATGCTGTTAGTGTTAACAAATGAAAAATATCAACTATAAGGTAAAATCAGCATAACTCATGAGTCCTGTGTCCGATCGGGGCATACTCTTTTTGTTTTAATAGAAAGCTTACTGCAAACATGATATGCATCGCTCATGGGTAGCTAAGGCACCAAGGTGGGCAACCCACACAGCCGCCTGCCCTAACAGCTCACAGAACCGTGGGTATAAGCACACGAAACAAGAGAGCCCTAGCCTGAAATGTTGTAACTTTCACGTCTGGTGTCCGATCGGGCCGAATTTTTTTTTCCTGGAAAGCTTACGACAAGGGCAACACTACAAAAAGCGAAAATCAGAGGATGGAGTATCATATAATTCTACAAAATTTAAATACATAGCTAGAGGTGATATACCGGTCCGTATATCTTATGCCCACACTAGATTTTTTAGGCCACGTCGAATAGTTTTACGGTGAAGGCCACACACGATATATCATGGGAGGGACCTAGACGACTGCGTTTACGGAGAGGCAACGAACAATGGAGGTACCGCACATAATTTGGGAGTCCATCCCATCATGCTGTTAGTGTTAACAAATGAAAAATATCAACTATAAGGTAAAATCAGCATAACTCATGAGTCCTGTGTCCGATCGGGGCATACTCTTTTTGTTTTAATAGAAAGCTTACTGCAAACATGATATGCATCGCTCATGGGTAGCTAAGGCACCAAGGTGGGCAACCCACACAGCCGCCTGCCCTAACAGCTCACAGAACCGTGGGTATAAGCACACGAAACAAGAGAGCCCTAGCCTGAAATGTTGTAACTTTCACGTCTGGTGTCCGATCGGGCCGAATTTTTTTTTCCTGGAAAGCTTACGACAAGGGCAACACTACAAAAAGCGAAAATCAGAGGATGGAGTATCATATAATTCTACAAAATTAAAATACATAGCTAGAGGTGATATACCGGTCCGTATATCTTATGCCCACACTAGATTTTTTAGGCCACGTCGAATAGTTTTACGGTGAAGGCCACACACGATATATCATGGGAGGGACCTAGACGACTGCGTTTACGGAGAGGCAACGAACAATGGAGGTACCGCACATAATTTGGGAGTCCATCCCATCATGCTGTTAGTGTTAACAAATGAAAAATATCAACTATAAGGTAAAATCAGCATAACTCATGAGTCCTGTGTCCGATCGGGGCATACTCTTTTTGTTTTAATAGAAAGCTTACTGCAAACATGATATGCATCGCTCATGGGTAGCTAAGGCACCAAGGTGGGCAACCCACACAGCCGCCTGCCCTAACAGCTCACAGAACCGTGGGTATAAGCACACGAAACAAGAGAGCCCTAGCCTGAAATGTTGTAACTTTCACGTCTGGTGTCCGATCGGGCCGAATTTTTTTTTCCTGGAAAGCTTACGACAAGGGCAACACTACAAAAAGCGAAAATCAGAGGATGGAGTATCATATAATTCTACAAAATTTAAATACATAGCTAGAGGTGATATACCGGTCCGTATATCTTATGCCCACACTAGATTTTTTAGGCCACGTCGAATAGTTTTACGGTGAAGGCCACACACGATATATCATGGGAGGGACCTAGACGACTGCGTTTACGGAGAGGCAACGAACAATGGAGGTACCGCACATAATTTGGGAGTCCATCCCATCATGCTGTTAGTGTTAACAAATGAAAAATATCAACTATAAGGTAAAATCAGCATAACTCATGAGTCCTGTGTCCGATCGGGGCATACTCTTTTTGTTTTAATAGAAAGCTTACTGCAAACATGATATGCATCGCTCATGGGTAGCTAAGGCACCAAGGTGGGCAACCCACACAGCCGCCTGCCCTAACAGCTCACAGAACCGTGGGTATAAGCACACGAAACAAGAGAGCCCTAGCCTGAAATGTTGTAACTTTCACGTCTGGTGTCCGATCGGGCCGAATTTTTTTTTCCTGGAAGGCTTACGACAAGGGCAACACTACAAAAAGCGAAAATCAGAGGATGGAGTATCATATAATTCTACAAAATTTAAATACATAGCTAGAGGTGATATACCGGTCCGTATATCTTATGCCCACACTAGATTTTTTAGGCCACGTCGAATAGTTTTACGGTGAAGGCCACACACGATATATCATGGGAGGGACCTAGACGACTGCGTTTACGGAGAGGCAACGAACAATGGAGGTACCGCACATAATTTGGGAGTCCATCCCATCATGCTGTTAGTGTTAACAAATGAAAAATATCAACTATAAGGTAAAATCAGCATAACTCATGAGTCCTGTGTCCGATCGGGGCATACTCTTTTTGTTTTAATAGAAAGCTTACTGCAAACATGATATGCATCGCTCATGGGTAGCTAAGGCACCAAGGTGGGCAACCCACACAGCCGCCTGCCCTAACAGCTCACAGAACCGTGGGTATAAGCACACGAAACAAGAGAGCCCTAGCCTGAAATGTTGTAACTTTCACGTCTGGTGTCCGATCGGGCCGAATTTTTTTTTCCTGGAAGGCTTACGACAAGGGCAACACTACAAAAAGCGAAAATCAGAGGATGGAGTATCATATAATTCTACAAAATTTAAATACATAGCTAGAGGTGATATACCGGTCCGTATATCTTATGCCCACACTAGATTTTTTAGGCCACGTCGAATAGTTTTACGGTGAAGGCCACACACGATATATCATGGGAGGGACCTAGACGACTGCGTTTACGGAGAGGCAACGAACAATGGAGGTACCGCACATAATTTGGGAGTCCATCCCATCATGCTGTTAGTGTTAACAAATGAAAAATATCAACTATAAGGTAAAATCAGCATAACTCATGAGTCCTGTGTCCGATCGGGGCATACTCTTTTTGTTTTAATAGAAAGCTTACTGCAAACATGATATGCATCGCTCATGGGTAGCTAAGGCACCAAGGTGGGCAACCCACACAGCCGCCTGCCCTAACAGCTCACAGAACCGTGGGTATAAGCACACGAAACAAGAGAGCCCTAGCCTGAAATGTTGTAACTTTCACGTCTGGTGTCCGATCGGGCCGAATTTTTTTTTCCTGGAAAGCTTACGACAAGGGCAACACTACAAAAAGCGAAAATCAGAGGATGGAGTATCATATAATTCTACAAAATTTAAATACATAGCTAGAGGTGATATACCGGTCCGTATATCTTATGCCCACACTAGATTTTTTAGGCCACGTCGAATAGTTTTACGGTGAAGGCCACACACGATATATCATGGGAGGGACCTAGACGACTGCGTTTACGGAGAGGCAACGAACAATGGAGGTACCGCACATAATTTGGGAGTCCATCCCATCATGCTGTTAGTGTTAACAAATGAAAAATATCAACTATAAGGTAAAATCAGCATAACTCATGAGTCCTGTGTCCGATCGGGGCATACTCTTTTTGTTTTAATAGAAAGCTTACTGCAAACATGATATGCATCGCTCATGGGTAGCTAAGGCACCAAGGTGGGCAACCCACACAGCCGCCTGCCCTAACAGCTCACAGAACCGTGGGTATAAGCACACGAAACAAGAGAGCCCTAGCCTGAAATGTTGTAACTTTCACGTCTGGTGTCCGATCGGGCCGAATTTTTTTTTCCTGGAAAGCTTACGACAAGGGCAACACTACAAAAAGCGAAAATCAGAGGATGGAGTATCATATAATTCTACAAAATTTAAATACATAGCTAGAGGTGATATACCGGTCCGTATATCTTATGCCCACACTAGATTTTTTAGGCCACGTCGAATAGTTTTACGGTGAAGGCCACACACGATATATCATGGGAGGGACCTAGACGACTGCGTTTACGGAGAGGCAACGAACAATGGAGGTACCGCACATAATTTGGGAGTCCATCCCATCATGCTGTTAGTGTTAACAAATGAAAAATATCAACTATAAGGTAAAATCAGCATAACTCATGAGTCCTGTGTCCGATCGGGGCATACTCTTTTTGTTTTAATAGAAAGCTTACTGCAAACATGATATGCATCGCTCATGGGTAGCTAAGGCACCAAGGTGGGCAACCCACACAGCCGCCTGCCCTAACAGCTCACAGAACCGTGGGTATAAGCACACGAAACAAGAGAGCCCTAGCCTGAAATGTTGTAACTTTCACGTCTGGTGTCCGATCGGGCCGAATTTTTTTTTCCTGGAAAGCTTACGACAAGGGCAACACTACAAAAAGCGAAAATCAGAGGATGGAGTATCATATAATTCTACAAAATTTAAATACATAGCTAGAGGTGATATACCGGTCCGTATATCTTATGCCCACACTAGATTTTTTAGGCCACGTCGAATAGTTTTACGGTGAAGGCCACACACGATATATCATGGGAGGGACCTAGACGACTGCGTTTACGGAGAGGCAACGAACAATGGAGGTACCGCACATAATTTGGGAGTCCATCCCATCATGCTGTTAGTGTTAACAAATGAAAAATATCAACTATAAGGTAAAATCAGCATAACTCATGAGTCCTGTGTCCGATCGGGGCATACTCTTTTTGTTTTAATAGAAAGCTTACTGCAAACATGATATGCATCGCTCATGGGTAGCTAAGGCACCAAGGTGGGCAACCCACACAGCCGCCTGCCCTAACAGCTCACAGAACCGTGGGTATAAGCACACGAAACAAGAGAGCCCTAGCCTGAAATGTTGTAACTTTCACGTCTGGTGTCCGATCGGGCCGAATTTTTTTTTCCTGGAAGCTTACGACAAGGGCAACACTACAAAAAGCGAAAATCAGAGGATGGAGTATCATATAATTCTACAAAATTTAAATACATAGCTAGAGGTGATATACCGGTCCGTATATCTTATGCCCACACTAGATTTTTTAGGCCACGTCGAATAGTTTTACGGTGAAGGCCACACACGATATATCATGGGAGGGACCTAGACGACTGCGTTTACGGAGAGGCAACGAACAATGGAGGTACCGCACATAATTTGGGAGTCCATCCCATCATGCTGTTAGTGTTAACAAATGAAAAATATCAACTATAAGGTAAAATCAGCATAACTCATGAGTCCTGTGTCCGATCGGGGCATACTCTTTTTGTTTTAATAGAAAGCTTACTGCAAACATGATATGCATCGCTCATGGGTAGCTAAGGCACCAAGGTGGGCAACCCACACAGCCGCCTGCCCTAACAGCTCACAGAACCGTGGGTATAAGCACACGAAACAAGAGAGCCCTAGCCTGAAATGTTGTAACTTTCACGTCTGGTGTCCGATCGGGCCGAATTTTTTTTTCCTGGAAAGCTTACGACAAGGGCAACACTACAAAAAGCGAAAATCAGAGGATGGAGTATCATATAATTCTACAAAATTTAAATACATAGCTAGAGGTGATATACCGGTCCGTATATCTTATGCCCACACTAGATTTTTTAGGCCACGTCGAATAGTTTTACGGTGAAGGCCACACACGATATATCATGGGAGGGACCTAGACGACTGCGTTTACGGAGAGGCAACGAACAATGGAGGTACCGCACATAATTTGGGAGTCCATCCCATCATGCTGTTAGTGTTAACAAATGAAAAATATCAACTATAAGGTAAAATCAGCATAACTCATGAGTCCTGTGTCCGATCGGGGCATACTCTTTTTGTTTTAATAGAAAGCTTACTGCAAACATGATATGCATCGCTCATGGGTAGCTAAGGCACCAAGGTGGGCAACCCACACAGCCGCCTGCCCTAACAGCTCACAGAACCGTGGGTATAAGCACACGAAACAAGAGAGCCCTAGCCTGAAATGTTGTAACTTTCACGTCTGGTGTCCGATCGGGCCGAATTTTTTTTTCCTGGAAGGCTTACGACAAGGGCAACACTACAAAAAGCGAAAATCAGAGGATGGAGTATCATATAATTCTACAAAATTTAAATACATAGCTAGAGGTGATATACCGGTCCGTATATCTTATGCCCACACTAGATTTTTTAGGCCACGTCGAATAGTTTTACGGTGAAGGCCACACACGATATATCATGGGAGGGACCTAGACGACTGCGTTTACGGAGAGGCAACGAACAATGGAGGTACCGCACATAATTTGGGAGTCCATCCCATCATGCTGTTAGTGTTAACAAATGAAAAATATCAACTATAAGGTAAAATCAGCATAACTCATGAGTCCTGTGTCCGATCGGGGCATACTCTTTTTGTTTTAATAGAAAGCTTACTGCAAACATGATATGCATCGCTCATGGGTAGATAAGGCACCAAGGTGGGCAACCCACACAGCCGCCTGCCCTAACAGCTCACAGAACCGTGGGTATAAGCACACGAAACAAGAGAGCCCTAGCCTGAAATGTTGTAACTTTCACGTCTGGTGTCCGATCGGGCCGAATTTTTTTTTCCTGGAAGGCTTACGACAAGGGCAACACTACAAAAAGCGAAAATCAGAGGATGGAGTATCATATAATTCTACAAAATTTAAATACATAGCTAGAGGTGATATACCGGTCCGTATATCTTATGCCCACACTAGATTTTTTAGGCCACGTCGAATAGTTTTACGGTGAAGGCCACACACGATATATCATGGGAGGGACCTAGACGACTGCGTTTACGGAGAGGCAACGAACAATGGAGGTACCGCACATAATTTGGGAGTCCATCCCATCATGCTGTTAGTGTTAACAAATGAAAAATATCAACTATAAGGTAAAATCAGCATAACTCATGAGTCCTGTGTCCGATCGGGGCATACTCTTTTTGTTTTAATAGAAAGCTTACTGCAAACATGATATGCATCGCTCATGGGTAGCTAAGGCACCAAGGTGGGCAACCCACACAGCCGCCTGCCCTAACAGCTCACAGAACCGTGGGTATAAGCACACGAAACAAGAGAGCCCTAGCCTGAAATGTTGTAACTTTCACGTCTGGTGTCCGATCGGGCCGAATTTTTTTTTCCTGGAAGGCTTACGACAAGGGCAACACTACAAAAAGCGAAAATCAGAGGATGGAGTATCATATAATTCTACAAAATTTAAATACATAGCTAGAGGTGATATACCGGTCCGTATATCTTATGCCCACACTAGATTTTTTAGGCCACGTCGAATAGTTTTACGGTGAAGGCCACACACGATATATCATGGGAGGGACCTAGACGACTGCGTTTACGGAGAGGCAACGAACAATGGAGGTACCGCACATAATTTGGGAGTCCATCCCATCATGCTGTTAGTGTTAACAAATGAAAAATATCAACTATAAGGTAAAATCAGCATAACTCATGAGTCCTGTGTCCGATCGGGGCATACTCTTTTTGTTTTAATAGAAAGCTTACTGCAAACATGATATGCATCGCTCATGGGTAGCTAAGGCACCAAGGTGGGCAACCCACACAGCCGCCTGCCCTAACAGCTCACAGAACCGTGGGTATAAGCACACGAAACAAGAGAGCCCTAGCCTGAAATGTTGTAACTTTCACGTCTGGTGTCCGATCGGGCCGAATTTTTTTTTCCTGGAAGGCTTACGACAAGGGCAACACTACAAAAAGCGAAAATCAGAGGATGGAGTATCATATAATTCTACAAAATTTAAATACATAGCTAGAGGTGATATACCGGTCCGTATATCTTATGCCCACACTAGATTTTTTAGGCCACGTCGAATAGTTTTACGGTGAAGGCCACACACGATATATCATGGGAGGGACCTAGACGACTGCGTTTACGGAGAGGCAACGAACAATGGAGGTACCGCACATAATTTGGGAGTCCATCCCATCATGCTGTTAGTGTTAACAAATGAAAAATATCAACTATAAGGTAAAATCAGCATAACTCATGAGTCCTGTGTCCGATCGGGGCATACTCTTTTTGTTTTAATAGAAAGCTTACTGCAAACATGATATGCATCGCTCATGGGTAGCTAAGGCACCAAGGTGGGCAACCCACACAGCCGCCTGCCCTAACAGCTCACAGAACCGTGGGTATAAGCACACGAAACAAGAGAGCCCTAGCCTGAAATGTTGTAACTTTCACGTCTGGTGTCCGATCGGGCCGAATTTTTTTTTCCTGGAAAGCTTACGACAAGGGCAACACTACAAAAAGCGAAAATCAGAGGATGGAGTATCATATAATTCTACAAAATTTAAATACATAGCTAGAGGTGATATACCGGTCCGTATATCTTATGCCCACACTAGATTTTTTAGGCCACGTCGAATAGTTTTACGGTGAAGGCCACACACGATATATCATGGGAGGGACCTAGACGACTGCGTTTACGGAGAGGCAACGAACAATGGAGGTACCGCACATAATTTGGGAGTCCATCCCATCATGCTGTTAGTGTTAACAAATGAAAAATATCAACTATAAGGTAAAATCAGCATAACTCATGAGTCCTGTGTCCGATCGGGGCATACTCTTTTTGTTTTAATAGAAAGCTTACTGCAAACATGATATGCATCGCTCATGGGTAGCTAAGGCACCAAGGTGGGCAACCCACACAGCCGCCTGCCCTAACAGCTCACAGAACCGTGGGTATAAGCACACGAAACAAGAGAGCCCTAGCCTGAAATGTTGTAACTTTCACGTCTGGTGTCCGATCGGGCCGAATTTTTTTTTCCTGGAAGGCTTACGACAAGGGCAACACTACAAAAAGCGAAAATCAGAGGATGGAGTATCATATAATTCTACAAAATTTAAATACATAGCTAGAGGTGATATACCGGTCCGTATATCTTATGCCCACACTAGATTTTTTAGGCCACGTCGAATAGTTTTACGGTGAAGGCCACACACGATATATCATGGGAGGGACCTAGACGACTGCGTTTACGGAGAGGCAACGAACAATGGAGGTACCGCACATAATTTGGGAGTCCATCCCATCATGCTGTTAGTGTTAACAAATGAAAAATATCAACTATAAGGTAAAATCAGCATAACTCATGAGTCCTGTGTCCGATCGGGGCATACTCTTTTTGTTTTAATAGAAAGCTTACTGCAAACATGATATGCATCGCTCATGGGTAGCTAAGGCACCAAGGTGGGCAACCCACACAGCCGCCTGCCCTAACAGCTCACAGAACCGTGGGTATAAGCACACGAAACAAGAGAGCCCTAGCCTGAAATGTTGTAACTTTCACGTCTGGTGTCCGATCGGGCCGAATTTTTTTTTCCTGGAAAGCTTACGACAAGGGCAACACTACAAAAAGCGAAAATCAGAGGATGGAGTATCATATAATTCTACAAAATTTAAATACATAGCTAGAGGTGATATACCGGTCCGTATATCTTATGCCCACACTAGATTTTTTAGGCCACGTCGAATAGTTTTACGGTGAAGGCCACACACGATATATCATGGGAGGGACCTAGACGACTGCGTTTACGGAGAGGCAACGAACAATGGAGGTACCGCACATAATTTGGGAGTCCATCCCATCATGCTGTTAGTGTTAACAAATGAAAAATATCAACTATAAGGTAAAATCAGCATAACTCATGAGTCCTGTGTCCGATCGGGGCATACTCTTTTTGTTTTAATAGAAAGCTTACTGCAAACATGATATGCATCGCTCATGGGTAGCTAAGGCACCAAGGTGGGCAACCCACACAGCCGCCTGCCCTAACAGCTCACAGAACCGTGGGTATAAGCACACGAAACAAGAGAGCCCTAGCCTGAAATGTTGTAACTTTCACGTCTGGTGTCCGATCGGGCCGAATTTTTTTTTCCTGGAAAGCTTACGACAAGGGCAACACTACAAAAAGCGAAAATCAGAGGATGGAGTATCATATAATTCTACAAAATTTAAATACATAGCTAGAGGTGATATACCGGTCCGTATATCTTATGCCCACACTAGATTTTTTAGGCCACGTCGAATAGTTTTACGGTGAAGGCCACACACGATATATCATGGGAGGGACCTAGACGACTGCGTTTACGGAGAGGCAACGAACAATGGAGGTACCGCACATAATTTGGGAGTCCATCCCATCATGCTGTTAGTGTTAACAAATGAAAAATATCAACTATAAGGTAAAATCAGCATAACTCATGAGTCCTGTGTCCGATCGGGGCATACTCTTTTTGTTTTAATAGAAAGCTTACTGCAAACATGATATGCATCGCTCATGGGTAGCTAAGGCACCAAGGTGGGCAACCCACACAGCCGCCTGCCCTAACAGCTCACAGAACCGTGGGTATAAGCACACGAAACAAGAGAGCCCTAGCCTGAAATGTTGTAACTTTCACGTCTGGTGTCCGATCGGGCCGAATTTTTTTTTCCTGGAAGGCTTACGACAAGGGCAACACTACAAAAAGCGAAAATCAGAGGATGGAGTATCATATAATTCTACAAAATTTAAATACATAGCTAGAGGTGATATACCGGTCCGTATATCTTATGCCCACACTAGATTTTTTAGGCCACGTCGAATAGTTTTACGGTGAAGGCCACACACGATATATCATGGGAGGGACCTAGACGACTGCGTTTACGGAGAGGCAACGAACAATGGAGGTACCGCACATAATTTGGGAGTCCATCCCATCATGCTGTTAGTGTTAACAAATGAAAAATATCAACTATAAGGTAAAATCAGCATAACTCATGAGTCCTGTGTCCGATCGGGGCATACTCTTTTTGTTTTAATAGAAAGCTTACTGCAAACATGATATGCATCGCTCATGGGTAGCTAAGGCACCAAGGTGGGCAACCCACACAGCCGCCTGCCCTAACAGCTCACAGAACCGTGGGTATAAGCACACGAAACAAGAGAGCCCTAGCCTGAAATGTTGTAACTTTCACGTCTGGTGTCCGATCGGGCCGAATTTTTTTTTCCTGGAAAGCTTACGACAAGGGCAACACTACAAAAAGCGAAAATCAGAGGATGGAGTATCATATAATTCTACAAAATTTAAATACATAGCTAGAGGTGATATACCGGTCCGTATATCTTATGCCCACACTAGATTTTTTAGGCCACGTCGAATAGTTTTACGGTGAAGGCCACACACGATATATCATGGGAGGGACCTAGACGACTGCGTTTACGGAGAGGCAACGAACAATGGAGGTACCGCACATAATTTGGGAGTCCATCCCATCATGCTGTTAGTGTTAACAAATGAAAAATATCAACTATAAGGTAAAATCAGCATAACTCATGAGTCCTGTGTCCGATCGGGGCATACTCTTTTTGTTTTAATAGAAAGCTTACTGCAAACATGATATGCATCGCTCATGGGTAGCTAAGGCACCAAGGTGGGCAACCCACACAGCCGCCTGCCCTAACAGCTCACAGAACCGTGGGTATAAGCACACGAAACAAGAGAGCCCTAGCCTGAAATGTTGTAACTTTCACGTCTGGTGTCCGATCGGGCCGAATTTTTTTTTCCTGGAAAGCTTACGACAAGGGCAACACTACAAAAAGCGAAAATCAGAGGATGGAGTATCATATAATTCTACAAAATTTAAATACATAGCTAGAGGTGATATACCGGTCCGTATATCTTATGCCCACACTAGATTTTTTAGGCCACGTCGAATAGTTTTACGGTGAAGGCCACACACGATATATCATGGGAGGGACCTAGACGACTGCGTTTACGGAGAGGCAACGAACAATGGAGGTACCGCACATAATTTGGGAGTCCATCCCATCATGCTGTTAGTGTTAACAAATGAAAAATATCAACTATAAGGTAAAATCAGCATAACTCATGAGTCCTGTGTCCGATCGGGGCATACTCTTTTTGTTTTAATAGAAAGCTTACTGCAAACATGATATGCATCGCTCATGGGTAGCTAAGGCACCAAGGTGGGCAACCCACACAGCCGCCTGCCCTAACAGCTCACAGAACCGTGGGTATAAGCACACGAAACAAGAGAGCCCTAGCCTGAAATGTTGTAACTTTCACGTCTGGTGTCCGATCGGGCCGAATTTTTTTTTCCTGGAAGGCTTACGACAAGGGCAACACTACAAAAAGCGAAAATCAGAGGATGGAGTATCATATAATTCTACAAAATTTAAATACATAGCTAGAGGTGATATACCGGTCCGTATATCTTATGCCCACACTAGATTTTTTAGGCCACGTCGAATAGTTTTACGGTGAAGGCCACACACGATATATCATGGGAGGGACCTAGACGACTGCGTTTACGGAGAGGCAACGAACAATGGAGGTACCGCACATAATTTGGGAGTCCATCCCATCATGCTGTTAGTGTTAACAAATGAAAAATATCAACTATAAGGTAAAATCAGCATAACTCATGAGTCCTGTGTCCGATCGGGGCATACTCTTTTTGTTTTAATAGAAAGCTTACTGCAAACATGATATGCATCGCTCATGGGTAGCTAAGGCACCAAGGTGGGCAACCCACACAGCCGCCTGCCCTAACAGCTCACAGAACCGTGGGTATAAGCACACGAAACAAGAGAGCCCTAGCCTGAAATGTTGTAACTTTCACGTCTGGTGTCCGATCGGGCCGAATTTTTTTTTCCTGGAAAGCTTACGACAAGGGCAACACTACAAAAAGCGAAAATCAGAGGATGGAGTATCATATAATTCTACAAAATTTAAATACATAGCTAGAGGTGATATACCGGTCCGTATATCTTATGCCCACACTAGATTTTTTAGGCCACGTCGAATAGTTTTACGGTGAAGGCCACACACGATATATCATGGGAGGGACCTAGACGACTGCGTTTACGGAGAGGCAACGAACAATGGAGGTACCGCACATAATTTGGGAGTCCATCCCATCATGCTGTTAGTGTTAACAAATGAAAAATATCAACTATAAGGTAAAATCAGCATAACTCATGAGTCCTGTGTCCGATCGGGGCATACTCTTTTTGTTTTAATAGAAAGCTTACTGCAAACATGATATGCATCGCTCATGGGTAGCTAAGGCACCAAGGTGGGCAACCCACACAGCCGCCTGCCCTAACAGCTCACAGAACCGTGGGTATAAGCACACGAAACAAGAGAGCCCTAGCCTGAAATGTTGTAACTTTCACGTCTGGTGTCCGATCGGGCCGAATTTTTTTTTCCTGGAAAGCTTACGACAAGGGCAACACTACAAAAAGCGAAAATCAGAGGATGGAGTATCATATAATTCTACAAAATTTAAATACATAGCTAGAGGTGATATACCGGTCCGTATATCTTATGCCCACACTAGATTTTTTAGGCCACGTCGAATAGTTTTACGGTGAAGGCCACACACGATATATCATGGGAGGGACCTAGACGACTGCGTTTACGGAGAGGCAACGAACAATGGAGGTACCGCACATAATTTGGGAGTCCATCCCATCATGCTGTTAGTGTTAACAAATGAAAAATATCAACTATAAGGTAAAATCAGCATAACTCATGAGTCCTGTGTCCGATCGGGGCATACTCTTTTTGTTTTAATAGAAAGCTTACTGCAAACATGATATGCATCGCTCATGGGTAGCTAAGGCACCAAGGTGGGCAACCCACACAGCCGCCTGCCCTAACAGCTCACAGAACCGTGGGTATAAGCACACGAAACAAGAGAGCCCTAGCCTGAAATGTTGTAACTTTCACGTCTGGTGTCCGATCGGGCCGAATTTTTTTTTCCTGGAAGCTTACGACAAGGGCAACACTACAAAAAGCGAAAATCAGAGGATGGAGTATCATATAATTCTACAAAATTTAAATACATAGCTAGAGGTGATATACCGGTCCGTATATCTTATGCCCACACTAGATTTTTTAGGCCACGTCGAATAGTTTTACGGTGAAGGCCACACACGATATATCATGGGAGGGACCTAGACGACTGCGTTTACGGAGAGGCAACGAACAATGGAGGTACCGCACATAATTTGGGAGTCCATCCCATCATGCTGTTAGTGTTAACAAATGAAAAATATCAACTATAAGGTAAAATCAGCATAACTCATGAGTCCTGTGTCCGATCGGGGCATACTCTTTTTGTTTTAATAGAAAGCTTACTGCAAACATGATATGCATCGCTCATGGGTAGCTAAGGCACCAAGGTGGGCAACCCACACAGCCGCCTGCCCTAACAGCTCACAGAACCGTGGGTATAAGCACACGAAACAAGAGAGCCCTAGCCTGAAATGTTGTAACTTTCACGTCTGGTGTCCGATCGGGCCGAATTTTTTTTTCCTGGAAAGCTTACGACAAGGGCAACACTACAAAAAGCGAAAATCAGAGGATGGAGTATCATATAATTCTACAAAATTTAAATACATAGCTAGAGGTGATATACCGGTCCGTATATCTTATGCCCACACTAGATTTTTTAGGCCACGTCGAATAGTTTTACGGTGAAGGCCACACACGATATATCATGGGAGGGACCTAGACGACTGCGTTTACGGAGAGGCAACGAACAATGGAGGTACCGCACATAATTTGGGAGTCCATCCCATCATGCTGTTAGTGTTAACAAATGAAAAATATCAACTATAAGGTAAAATCAGCATAACTCATGAGTCCTGTGTCCGATCGGGGCATACTCTTTTTGTTTTAATAGAAAGCTTACTGCAAACATGATATGCATCGCTCATGGGTAGCTAAGGCACCAAGGTGGGCAACCCACACAGCCGCCTGCCCTAACAGCTCACAGAACCGTGGGTATAAGCACACGAAACAAGAGAGCCCTAGCCTGAAATGTTGTAACTTTCACGTCTGGTGTCCGATCGGGCCGAATTTTTTTTTCCTGGAAAGCTTACGACAAGGGCAACACTACAAAAAGCGAAAATCAGAGGATGGAGTATCATATAATTCTACAAAATTTAAATACATAGCTAGAGGTGATATACCGGTCCGTATATCTTATGCCCACACTAGATTTTTTAGGCCACGTCGAATAGTTTTACGGTGAAGGCCACACACGATATATCATGGGAGGGACCTAGACGACTGCGTTTACGGAGAGGCAACGAACAATGGAGGTACCGCACATAATTTGGGAGTCCATCCCATCATGCTGTTAGTGTTAACAAATGAAAAATATCAACTATAAGGTAAAATCAGCATAACTCATGAGTCCTGTGTCCGATCGGGGCATACTCTTTTTGTTTTAATAGAAAGCTTACTGCAAACATGATATGCATCGCTCATGGGTAGCTAAGGCACCAAGGTGGGCAACCCACACAGCCGCCTGCCCTAACAGCTCACAGAACCGTGGGTATAAGCACACGAAACAAGAGAGCCCTAGCCTGAAATGTTGTAACTTTCACGTCTGGTGTCCGATCGGGCCGAATTTTTTTTTCCTGGAAAGCTTACGACAAGGGCAACACTACAAAAAGCGAAAATCAGAGGATGGAGTATCATATAATTCTACAAAATTTAAATACATAGCTAGAGGTGATATACCGGTCCGTATATCTTATGCCCACACTAGATTTTTTAGGCCACGTCGAATAGTTTTACGGTGAAGGCCACACACGATATATCATGGGAGGGACCTAGACGACTGCGTTTACGGAGAGGCAACGAACAATGGAGGTACCGCACATAATTTGGGAGTCCATCCCATCATGCTGTTAGTGTTAACAAATGAAAAATATCAACTATAAGGTAAAATCAGCATAACTCATGAGTCCTGTGTCCGATCGGGGCATACTCTTTTTGTTTTAATAGAAAGCTTACTGCAAACATGATATGCATCGCTCATGGGTAGATAAGGCACCAAGGTGGGCAACCCACACAGCCGCCTGCCCTAACAGCTCACAGAACCGTGGGTATAAGCACACGAAACAAGAGAGCCCTAGCCTGAAATGTTGTAACTTTCACGTCTGGTGTCCGATCGGGCCGAATTTTTTTTTCCTGGAAGGCTTACGACAAGGGCAACACTACAAAAAGCGAAAATCAGAGGATGGAGTATCATATAATTCTACAAAATTTAAATACATAGCTAGAGGTGATATACCGGTCCGTATATCTTATGCCCACACTAGATTTTTTAGGCCACGTCGAATAGTTTTACGGTGAAGGCCACACACGATATATCATGGGAGGGACCTAGACGACTGCGTTTACGGAGAGGCAACGAACAATGGAGGTACCGCACATAATTTGGGAGTCCATCCCATCATGCTGTTAGTGTTAACAAATGAAAAATATCAACTATAAGGTAAAATCAGCATAACTCATGAGTCCTGTGTCCGATCGGGGCATACTCTTTTTGTTTTAATAGAAAGCTTACTGCAAACATGATATGCATCGCTCATGGGTAGCTAAGGCACCAAGGTGGGCAACCCACACAGCCGCCTGCCCTAACAGCTCACAGAACCGTGGGTATAAGCACACGAAACAAGAGAGCCCTAGCCTGAAATGTTGTAACTTTCACGTCTGGTGTCCGATCGGGCCGAATTTTTTTTTCCTGGAAAGCTTACGACAAGGGCAACACTACAAAAAGCGAAAATCAGAGGATGGAGTATCATATAATTCTACAAAATTTAAATACATAGCTAGAGGTGATATACCGGTCCGTATATCTTATGCCCACACTAGATTTTTTAGGCCACGTCGAATAGTTTTACGGTGAAGGCCACACACGATATATCATGGGAGGGACCTAGACGACTGCGTTTACGGAGAGGCAACGAACAATGGAGGTACCGCACATAATTTGGGAGTCCATCCCATCATGCTGTTAGTGTTAACAAATGAAAAATATCAACTATAAGGTAAAATCAGCATAACTCATGAGTCCTGTGTCCGATCGGGGCATACTCTTTTTGTTTTAATAGAAAGCTTACTGCAAACATGATATGCATCGCTCATGGGTAGCTAAGGCACCAAGGTGGGCAACCCACACAGCCGCCTGCCCTAACAGCTCACAGAACCGTGGGTATAAGCACACGAAACAAGAGAGCCCTAGCCTGAAATGTTGTAACTTTCACGTCTGGTGTCCGATCGGGCCGAATTTTTTTTTCCTGGAAGGCTTACGACAAGGGCAACACTACAAAAAGCGAAAATCAGAGGATGGAGTATCATATAATTCTACAAAATTTAAATACATAGCTAGAGGTGATATACCGGTCCGTATATCTTATGCCCACACTAGATTTATTAGGCCACGTCGAATAGTTTTACGGTGAAGGCCACACACGATATATCATGGGAGGGACCTAGACGACTGCGTTTACGGAGAGGCAACGAACAATGGAGGTACCGCACATAATTTGGGAGTCCATCCCATCATGCTGTTGTTGACGGCTGTTAAGTACCATTTTCAACCGTCAACTATACTCAAATAAAGGATAATTTGGCATTTCATACACGCATGCTTTAGCACAATAATATAGTTCCACTTGTACTTGGAGAACTTTGTGCATGCAGGAGGAAATGTGAAGGAAACACCTCAAAAGGCAAGAAAACACACTTTCGACCAATCAGAGAGCGCCACATGGACGTCACACGGATTGAAGGGCCCATTTGCAGCACTTAACCGACGTAACTCCCTGTAATACCGCGGGAACCGACGTCAGGGCCCACAGGACAGCCACCTGGAGAAAGCACAGGCCAGGAGGGGCCACCCCCAGGTCGGCCGACCTGGTCAGGTCGGCCGACCCAGCCGGGCGCCCTCTCCGCCTGGGCTTCCACGTGTTGGCTCCTCCGTGACTCCTGATAACGGTTTGAGATGCCTTCCGTGGCGGTTACGCTCCCTTGCCGACCTATTGAGGCTATAAATAGGAGGGTGTGCCTTCACATTCAACACACACCACAAGAAGCATTTCTCTCTTGCTAGTAATAGTTCTTGGAGTTTTAGTGGAGTTAGGCTGAGTCTAGAGCTCTCTAGTCCCAAGTCTTCACTTGGAATTGGTATGGCTCTTGTATCTTTTCCCTTTTGTAAGACTTTGCTCTTATCAATATATATATCTTTTCTATATAGTTGTGCTTGGGTCATGAGTTTCTTGTTTGATTTTGTGATCCATATATGTGATAGTATAGTCTACTTGTGTGATAGTAGTTTATATTTATTATACTACTATTGTCATGCTAGTTATATACCGTCACTATAGTCTAGTTTATATGTTATAGTCTCTATGCTTAGTTTTAGCTGATAAAGTATAGCATGGGTTTGGTGATCGTATTCGTACGGTAACTCTGCCTCGTTAATAGTAATCGCGGAGGGGCAGAGTGCTCTTTGGTCATGCAAGTATGGTACTTGGGTGACTGATTTGCATCAATTATTCGTTAGTCTACTGGTTCGTTGAGGTAGGCGGCAGGTGGTGACAGCCCTGTCCGTCCTTTGAAATCCTCCCCGCTAGGCTAGTGCGTAGGCTCTTGGCGGAAGTCGCCTGTGGATGCAGGGGTAAGTCCGTGCCTGAAGTGCTATACTATTGACTGCTGAACCTGAGTGTGGGTCTGTATGTATTCTACTTAGGCTATGCAACTGTATAGGAATGTATAGTAGGAGTAGCTTAACCTAGTCTTTCCTCCACTAGACTTTATTTATTTGGTAGGAATCTTCTGTGTGTGTCACACTACCCGGTTATTATCATGTACCCGCCTGTCTTGGTTAGATATCCTTGGTAATTGTCAACATGATCTTATATGTTAGTAACGCTTCTTGATCATAACCTTCCTTTGGGATAAACAAATACGATACCCTGAATACTTCCGGGTGAAATGCTACAGCGGTATTCTCCGTGCGCTTGCGGATTTTACCTACTTGACTCTGGGACATATTAGTGAACCATTTCTGGCCCCGTGCCGGGAATGATTTATTAATATGGCTTAGCAAAAGTCAACAAGCATTTCTGGCGCCGTTGCCGGGGAAGGCGTATGATTTAAGAAAAATTACTAATGTATATAGAAGTGTTGCAATTAGTAAGGCTATCTTCTAGGCAGGCTAACCTTGCTTTGTTTTCTGCATTTTGTATGAAAACAGGGTAGTGTATGACTGGTTTCGACTTGCCGACAAACTTCACTGAAGATCCTGAGTCACTCCTGAAAAGGACACGAGCTAGGCTCACCCCTCCTCGTAAGGAGACTCGGCCAGTCGAACATGTCATTCCCGCACCATCAAGCTCTGAACAAATGGCCGACAAGACCCTCCGCGAGTTCTCCGCTCCCTCCGCTGCCAACATCCCTACAGGACCAGCTGGCAATGTGGGAGAAGCGAACTTCGAGATCAAGACCGGTCTCATCACCATGGTGCAGGCTAGCCCATTCTGTGGGAAAGCCAATGAGGACGCTAGTGCTCATCTCCAGCAATTCCTGGAGATTTGCAACACGTTCAAAATGAAGGACGTCACCCCCGACGCTGTTCGCCTTCGACTGTTCCCGTTCTCTCTCCTTGGGAGAGCGAGACAGTGGTTCTATGCAAACCTTGAAGCTGTGAACACTTGGGAGAAGTGTTCAGCTGCGTTCCTTGCAAAGTTCTTCCCGCTGGGCAAGACCAATGCCCTCCGCGGAAGGATCTCAAGCTTCCAGCAGGAGTCGAAGGAGTCGATTCCTGAGGCATGGGAGAGGCTCCAGGAGTACATCCTGGCATGTCCCCACCACGGGATGGATGATTGGCTGATCATCCAGAACTTCTACAACGGGCTTACTCCGTCGGCCCGCGACCACCTCGACGCTGCTGCTGGTGGAGCCTTCTTCTCGCTCACTGTAAGCAAGGCAAAAGCTTTGATCGAGAAGATGGTGTCCAACCAAGGTTGGAATGAAGAACGCCTCCAACCTCGCCAGCGAGGCATGCACTCCGTCAAGGAGGTTGACATGCTCGCCGCCAAGATTGACCTTCTCATGAAGAAGATGGACGACCAAGCCTATGGAGAAGTGAAAGCCCTAGATGCTCGGATGACTTGCGAGGTCTGTGGCGACACGGGACACTCGGGCAATGACTGCCCTGAGACCCGTGAGGACGTAATGTTCATGGGCAACAACAACAACAACGGCTACCGTCCACAAGGAGGTCAAAGTTGGGGTCCACCACGTCCCAACTACCAAGGAGGTAACTCTGGCAACTTCTCTGGTTTTAATTCCGGTTATAATCAGCCCTCCTTGAAAGATCTTGTGCTTGGTCAAGCTAAGGTTAATGATAACATCAGTAAAAAGCTTGCCACCACTGATAGGACTCTTGAGAGCATCCACACTAAGATAGAGGGTGTTTCCTCTGCTCTCAAGAATCAGCTGAGCTTTAATAAAATGATAGAAACTCAATTAGCTCAGTTAGCTGCTGCTGTTCCTACTGCTGAGTCGGGGAAAATCCCGGGGCAACCCGAGACCCCCTTAGAAAATGTTAATGCGGTTACCACGAGAGGAGGTAAGTCCACTCGGGATCCGCCATACCCTAACCATGCAGGAAAGGACACATCAGCTGAGAAGCCGGCAGAAGAAGAAGAACTGCCGCCCAGGAAAACGGCCCCACATGAGTTCTATGACACGAGCCTCATGTCGTTTCCTGAAAGAAGAAGGAAGCCCACTGTGGACGAGCAGTTCACACGCTTCGTTGAGGTAATCCAGAAGCTGCACATCAACGTGCCCTTGCTGGATGCGATACAAGTACCCACGTACGCTCGCTACCTCAAGGATCTTATCAGCAACAAGCGCCCACTACCGACCACAGAAATTGTCAAGCTGACGGAAGAGTGTAGCGCTGCTATACTCAACCGGCTTCCTGAGAAGAAGAAAGATCCAGGGTGTCCCACGATCACCTGTTCGATCGGGACACAGAACTTCGACCATGCCTTATGTGATCTTGGGGCAAGTGTGAGCGTCATGCCGAAGGATGTCTTCGACAAGCTCAACTACACTACACTATCCCCCACGCCGATGCAGCTGCAGCTGGCCGATTCAACGGTCCGCTATCCGGCGGGGATCACCGAAGATATTCCGGTGAAAATCCGGGATTGCTTCATCCCCGTCGACTTCGTAGTGCTTGATATGGACGTCGGGAAGAGCACACCGCTCATCCTAGGACGCCCATTTCTCAGCACTGCGGATGCTCGCATCGATGTAGGAGCCGGAGAAATCCGCTTCCACATCAATGGCAAGGAGGAGAAGTTTGACTTTCGGCCAAGGAAAGAACAGTGCAACATGATCCGTATCAAGTACGGGCCGAACCCAAGCAACATCAAGGAAGTGGAGGTCACTCCGCCAAAGAAGGACAACCTCATCACATTCATGAAGAACTTCCTTGAGAAGGAAAATTCTGCACAACAACAACTGATGAAGGCAAGGAGGCAAAGGTCACACATTAAGCAAAAGCCTCCGAAGTCCACAAGGCAGCAACCTCCGAGGTCTGCAAAGAAACAGGCTGTGAAGCCTGCAAAACCGCAGCCTCCGAAGCCCGAGAAGCCACCGACCGCAACAAAGACCAAGAAGGTGTGGCGAACGAAACAAGAAGCATCATCCGTGTCTTCATCTCCGGGACCGGACAACGCTTCATCGAGCTGAACGCCGGAGAAAAAGTCCCGCTCGTCGGACTTTAAAAGGTGAGTCCTCGCCGGGAGGTTAAACCGGTAGTTATCCATATTTGCTCTTTTAATTGCATATTTGCTTTCCACCACATTTTGATTTTTCCCGACCACTGCATTTCTGCATTTTTGAATTTTTCCAGCCACCTTGAATCTTTCAAAACTCAGTTGCATTTTTGAAAATTTAGAAAATAGGTTTTTGGGCTTTCCATTTTGAAAAGATTTTTTGTCGAGCTTTTTGAGCAAAAAGGCAGCAGGGGACAAATTCCCTAGCCGTTGGGGAACACATAGGAAAAAGGGGGCTGCCAGGAGGCCCACCTACCAGGTCGGCCGACCTGGTGAGGTCGGCCGACCCCCTGGCCCCACTTTTTCCTGTGCTCCTTTCTCCCAACGGCTATATGGCCGTTGCTCTGTCTCTTGCTAACGGCCATCTTGCTCCCTTGGCTATAAAAACCGCCCAGGAGGGGGAGCTTCACCATTCCAAGCTCATCTTTCACTCCCCTCCTTTGCTCACTCGTTGCTCTCCCAAAATTTCGTGTTCTTCAACTTTACTACAGCCCCAAAAACCCAAAAAAAAATATTTCCCCTCTGTTTTAGTGCATTTGCAAGTTGTTGTGAAAAGAAAACCAATTTCGGAGAAGCTCGGGTTTGTCGTTTTCACTAACGCTCACCCGAACACTTGTT
The DNA here is from genome assembly GCA_030378355.1 of Eleusine indica. Lineage (NCBI taxonomy): Eukaryota > Viridiplantae > Streptophyta > Magnoliopsida > Poales > Poaceae > Eleusine > Eleusine indica. Next base: position 29,335 of record JARKIM010000042.1, read on the forward strand.
CGATCTTGTTTTTTGTTCTTGTCTTGTGTTTGTTCTTGTATGCAGCCATGTTCAAACGAATGAAGCAAGTCGCCGGAATCAAGCGGAGAAAAAGCACTCGTGCAAGCACGAGTCAAGCATCCTCCGTCGAGCTCACACCAAGTCCGGGGCATGGTGACCCCGAAGCTGAAATTCCGGAGGAAAGGCCGGCCTTGCTCATCACCGAGGAGCATCTCGACATCAAGGACGACCGCGAGGGCCAAGCCATCGCGCTCATGAGAGAGCGGCCATTCGCCCACACCCGACGCTTCGATCCGGACTTCCTCGAGAAAATAGGTATGAGAGAAGAATTTGTCCCTATTTTTCGCACTATGGGTTGGCTAAATTTCGTAGAAGTAGATGAGCCGGGTTCTCGTTTGCTTACTATGCAGTTTTTATGCACCCTTAGAAAGTATGATGAAGGCATTTCTTTTCGCTTGTTTGGGCAAGAGCGCTTGGTCACATGGGGTGATCTTCATGCTATGCTAGGTCTAAATCCTAAATGTAGGCTAGACTTAGATAAAGCGCTAAAGGGGTTTCCGGAAACGAGTGGGGTCCCAAGCCTAGAACAAGTGCCATCCATAATCCTACACTTAGATTTATGCATGTGTGGTTGGCTATGACCTTGTTTCCTCGGGGTGACATTAGGGTTGTCCGGCAAGATGAATTGAAAATACTTTATGCCATGGTTAAGAAAATTAGGGTGTCACCCGCGGAATGCATGATTGATCAATGGTTAGACAATATAAAGCTGACAGGACCAATTGAGTGCACCTCTTTAGTTACTCGCATTGCGCAGAAGTGTGGTCTGCTTGAGAATGTTCATGTTGAATATTTGACGGTAGATAGAGAATTTCTAGGCGAGGACTATTTTGTGCAAGGACATACTTTGAAACATGGTCCAAATAATACCTTGATCTATCACTTTCCCGGGTATACAAACGAATTCCCGTTACCTAACCCGGGTCTTCGTTTGTATCACTGTCGGGCACTAACCCTCCCACTTGAGCCAGTGGGAGAAGTTCGCAGGCATAGTGTTTCAGGGCGACCGACACGTTCCCGTAGGCATATGGAGCCTACACCGGAGTTTCACACTCCGACCGGAGATCCGGTATGGGAGCAGCCCCCGCCACAGGACGAGGCGGGTGCATCAACATGGCAGGCCGGAGCATGGGAATCTCAGTACGATTACCCCATGCAGACGTCATCAAGTTCAAGCGGACCGCCATCCTTTGCCACTCGGTCATTCTCATCCCGTGGGTTCCGTGAACTCAACTATGGGATGTCCGAGTTGACAAGGAGGGTGGACGACATTGATTTGCGCACCGAGAGCATGCAACAAACTCTCACGCAACATGTCGCCGACACCCAGCAATGGCAGAATTTCAGCAACAACCAATTCCGCCAGCTGAACGCGATAATGGCTCAGAATCAGAACAATTGGGATGCCTTCTTCCGCTCCCAAGGCTACGACCCGAACCAGCAGATGAGCAAGAACAAGCTTGGGGGAGGACCTCCCTTTTCACGGTAACTTGTATCTTTCCCTTTCTCTTTATTTCTTGCATTTGCTAAATCTAAAAATCCATAAAAAATTTGCAAAACATAAAAAGAACAAAAATATTTCCCTTTTTCATGCGCGGTATGAATGTGTATAATTTTCCTATGTTGAGATGATGAATAGTTGCTCTGTCCTTTATTCCTCTCTAATGCTAGTTTACAACTTAGTACTCTCTCAAGAGTTAGGTTTGTTGGTAAATCTTGCCTTGAACTTGAATCTTGTGGGTAGCATATGCATTCTCTAGTTCTAAGTTGTTGAGAGGTATGATATGATAGATAGGACTGCTATGATCTTGCTCAACGTAAAGCTTGAATTCCGGAGTTTTATTTTTCAAAATGACAAATTGATAAGTTCCTCAATGATGAAATTCCCACCACAGCCATATGTAGTGTTTACATTTGAAAACCTTTACACATATGCTGCTTGTTTCACATTGAGCTTAGTCAAAATTGTTGTGACCCTAGTAGAACTCTTTTCATGCTTTCTTGATCAAGATCATGTACACACATCCACCGCCATGAGCTATCCTTCTAAATCAAGAAGATAGCATCCACCATATCCACCATATCCACCGTGAGCTATTCTTCTACACCGGAAGAAAGCCACTATCCATCCATCTATCCAAAGAAACACTCCATATATCCATTGCAAAATTCCTCTCTCAAAGTATTCATTGCAAACTAGGACTATGGCTATTAAAAAAAAAAAAAAAAAAAAAAAAAAAAAAAAGCTCAAAAAAGAGAGCAAGCAAAAGATAGCCATAGCCTAGAAACTCCAAAAGAGAGAAGGAAAATTCAAAAAGGAGTTATTTCTTCCCATCCACCATTCCTCCGTTCTCCCACACACTTGCACATCGTGATCAAGATTGTTTGAATTGATGTTTTTCTTGGATCCGGTCTTTTGACATAGCAATATTATGTGAACATGAGTGCCTCATATATCCCTACCTTGAGCTCCACATAAAGCCTTATTTAGAAGTAGGTGATTATAGGCAACACTTTGCCTTGGTGAGGAATCATACACATATTGAGTGATCCGAGAGAATCATTTGAGGAACTTGGTTTTTATTTTCAAAATCTTTTGAAAACCTCCGGAATAACATAGCGGAATCTAGAGCAAGTGATTGGTGCCCTGCAATTGTTCTATCTCTCAACCGCCCAAGACAATGAGGTGTAAAAGCCCCATGGATCGAGGTAAATGGGTAAGTTATGCGCCGATATATTTAATTCTAGGAAGAGTACTTTGTTGTGCGCATAGTATTATTGAGGAGTAGGACATTGTAGCAACTCCTGATCAACAACTTAAGTTTATCTTTGCTTCGGGACGAGCAAAGGGTAAGCTTGGGGGAGTTTGTTGACGGCTGTTAAGTACCATTTTCAACCGTCAACTATACTCAAATAAAGGATAATTTGGCATTTCATACACGCATGCTTTAGCACAATAATATAGTTCCACTTGTACTTGGAGAACTTTGTGCATGCAGGAGGAAATGTGAAGGAAACACCTCAAAAGGCAAGAAAACACACTTTCGACCAATCAGAGAGCGCCACATGGACGTCACACGGATTGAAGGGCCCATTTGCAGCACTTAACCGACGTAACTCCCTGTAATACCGCGGGAACCGACGTCAGGGCCCACAGGACAGCCACCTGGAGAAAGCACAGGCCAGGAGGGGCCACCCCCAGGTCGGCCGACCTGGTCAGGTCGGCCGACCCAGCCGGGCGCCCTCTCCGCCTGGGCTTCCACGTGTTGGCTCCTCCGTGACTCCTGATAACGGTTTGAGATGCCTTCCGTGGCGGTTACGCTCCCTTGCCGACCTATTGAGGCTATAAATAGGAGGGTGTGCCTTCACATTCAACACACACCACAAGAAGCATTTCTCTCTTGCTAGTAATAGTTCTTGGAGTTTTAGTGGAGTTAGGCTGAGTCTAGAGCTCTCTAGTCCCAAGTCTTCACTTGGAATTGGTATGGCTCTTGTATCTTTTCCCTTTTGTAAGACTTTGCTCTTATCAATATATATATCTTTTCTATATAGTTGTGCTTGGGTCATGAGTTTCTTGTTTGATTTTGTGATCCATATATGTGATAGTATAGTCTACTTGTGTGATAGTAGTTTATATTTATTATACTACTATTGTCATGCTAGTTATATACCGTCACTATAGTCTAGTTTATATGTTATAGTCTCTATGCTTAGTTTTAGCTGATAAAGTATAGCATGGGTTTGGTGATCGTATTCGTACGGTAACTCTGCCTCGTTAATAGTAATCGCGGAGGGGCAGAGTGCTCTTTGGTCATGCAAGTATGGTACTTGGGTGACTGATTTGCATCAATTATTCGTTAGTCTACTGGTTCGTTGAGGTAGGCGGCAGGTGGTGACAGCCCTGTCCGTCCTTTGAAATCCTCCCCGCTAGGCTAGTGCGTAGGCTCTTGGCGGAAGTCGCCTGTGGATGCAGGGGTAAGTCCGTGCCTGAAGTGCTATACTATTGACTGCTGAACCTGAGTGTGGGTCTGTATGTATTCTACTTAGGCTATGCAACTGTATAGGAATGTATAGTAGGAGTAGCTTAACCTAGTCTTTCCTCCACTAGACTTTATTTATTTGGTAGGAATCTTCTGTGTGTGTCACACTACCCGGTTATTATCATGTACCCGCCTGTCTTGGTTAGATATCCTTGGTAATTGTCAACATGATCTTATATGTTAGTAACGCTTCTTGATCATAACCTTCCTTTGGGATAAACAAATACGATACCCTGAATACTTCCGGGTGAAATGCTACAGCGGTATTCTCCGTGCGCTTGCGGATTTTACCTACTTGACTCTGGGACATATTAGTGAACCATTTCTGGCCCCGTGCCGGGAATGATTTATTAATATGGCTTAGCAAAAGTCAACAGCTGTTAGTGTTAACAAATAAAAAATATCAACTATAAGGTAAAATCAGCATAACTCATGAGTCCTGTGTCCGATCGGGGCATACTCTTTTTGTTTTAATAGAAAGCTTACTGCAAACATGATATGCATCGCTCATGGGTAGATAAGGCACCAAGGTGGGCAACCCACACAGCCGCCTGCCCTAACAGCTCACAGAACCGTGGGTATAAGCACACGAAACAAGAGAGCCCTAGCCTGAAATGTTGTAACTTTCACGTCTGGTGTCCGATCGGGCCGAATTTTTTTTTCCTGGAAGGCTTACGACAAGGGCAACACTACAAAAAGCAAAAATCAGAGGATGGAGTATCATATAACTCTACAAAATTAAAATACATAGCTAGAGGTGATATACCGGTCCGTATATCTTATGCCCACACTAGATTTTTTAGGCCACGTCGAATAGTTTTACGGTGAAGGCCACACACGATATATCATGGGAGGGACCTAGACGACTGCATTTACGGAGAGGCAACGAACAATGGAGGTACCGCACATAATTTGGGAGTCCATCCCATCATGCTGTTAGTGTTAACAAATTAAAAATATCAACTATAAGGTAAAATCAGCATAACTCATGAGTCCTGTGTCCGATCGGGGCATACTCTTTTTGTTTTAATAGAAAGCTTACTGCAAACATGATATGCATCGCTCATGGGTAGCTAAGGCACCAAGGTGGGCAACCCACACAGCCGCCTGCCCTAACAGCTCACAGAACCGTGGATATAAGCACACGAAACAAGAGAGCCCTAGCCTGAAATGTTGTAACTTTCACGTCTGGTGTCCGATCGGGCCGAATTTTTTTTTCCTGGAAAGCTTACGACAAGGGCAACACTACAAAAAGCGAAAATCAGAGGATGGAGTATCATATAATTCTACAAAATTTAAATACATAGCTAGAGGTGATATACCGGTCCGTATATCTTATGCCCACACTAGATTTTTTAGGCCACGTCGAATAGTTTTACGGTGAAGGCCACACACGATATATCATGGGAGGGACCTAGACGACTGCATTTACGGAGAGGCAACGAACAATGGAGGTACCGCACATAATTTGGGAGTCCATCCCATCATGCTGTTAGTGTTAACAAATTAAAAATATCAACTATAAGGTAAAATCAGCATAACTCATGAGTCCTGTGTCCGATCGGGGCATACTCTTTTTGTTTTAATAGAAAGCTTACTGCAAACATGATATGCATCGCTCATGGGTAGCTAAGGCACCAAGGTGGGCAACCCACACAGCCGCCTGCCCTAACAGCTCACAGAACCGTGGGTATAAGCACACGAAACAAGAGAGCCCTAGCCTGAAATGTTGTAACTTTCACGTCTGGTGTCCGATCGGGCCGAATTTTTTTTTCCTGGAAGGCTTACGACAAGGGCAACACTACAAAAAGCAAAAATCAGAGGATGGAGTATCATATAATTCTACAAAATTAAAATACATAGCTAGAGGTGATATACCGGTTCGTATATCTTATGCCCACACTAGATTTATTAGGCCACGTCGAATAGTTTTACGGTGAAGGCCACACACGATATATCATGGGAGGGACCTAGACGACTGCGTTTACGGAGAGGCAACGAACAATGGAGGTACCGCACATAATTTGGGAGTCCATCCCATCATGCTGTTAGTGTTAACAAATAAAAAATATCAACTATAAGGTAAAATCAGCATAACTCATGAGTCCTGTGTCCGATCGGGGCATACTCTTTTTGTTTTAATAGAAAGCTTACTGCAAACATGATATGCATCGCTCATGGGTAGATAAGGCACCAAGGTGGGCAACCCACACAGCCGCCTGCCCTAACAGCTCACAGAACCGTGGATATAAGCACACGAAACAAGAGAGCCCTAGCCTGAAATGTTGTAACTTTCACGTCTGGTGTCCGATCGGGCCGAATTTTTTTTTCCTGGAAAGCTTACGACAAGGGCAACACTACAAAAAGCGAAAATCAGAGGATGGAGTATCATATAATTCTACAAAATTAAAATACATAGCTAGAGGTGATATACCGGTCCGTATATCTTATGCCCACACTAGATTTTTTAGGCCACGTCGAATAGTTTTACGGTGAAGGCCACACACGATATATCATGGGAGGGACCTAGACGACTGCGTTTACGGAGAGGCAACGAACAATGGAGGTACCGCACATAATTTGGGAGTCCATCCCATCATGCTGTTAGTGTTAACAAATGAAAAATATCAACTATAAGGTAAAATCAGCATAACTCATGAGTCCTGTGTCCGATCGGGGCATACTCTTTTTGTTTTGATAGAAAGCTTACTGCAAACATGATATGCATCGCTCATGGGTAGATAAGGCACCAAGGTGGGCAACCCACACAGCCGCCTGCCCTAACAGCTCACAGAACCGTGGGTATAAGCACACGAAACAAGAGAGCCCTAGCCTGAAATGTTGTAACTTTCACGTCTGGTGTCCGATCGGGCCGAATTTTTTTTTCCTGGAAGGCTTACGACAAGGGCAACACTACAAAAAGCAAAAATCAGAGGATGGAGTATCATATAATTCTACAAAATTTAAATACATAGCTAGAGGTGATATACCGGTCCGTATATCTTATGCCCACACTAGATTTTTTAGGCCACGTCGAATAGTTTTACGGTGAAGGCCACACACGATATATCATGGGAGGGACCTAGACGACTGCATTTACGGAGAGGCAACGAACAATGGAGGTACCGCACATAATTTGGGAGTCCATCACATCATGCTGTTAGTGTTAACAAATAAAAAATATCAACTATAAGGTAAAATCAGCATAACTCATGAGTCCTGTGTCCGATCGGGGCATACTCTTTTTGTTTTAATAGAAAGCTTACTGCAAACATGATATGCATCGCTCATGGGTAGATAAGGCACCAAGGTGGGCAACCCACACAGCCGCCTGCCCTAACAGCTCACAGAACCGTGGATATAAGCACACGAAACAAGAGAGCCCTAGCCTGAAATGTTGTAACTTTCACGTCTGGTGTCCGATCGGGCCGAATTTTTTTTTCCTGGAAAGCTTACGACAAGGGCAACACTACAAAAAGCGAAAATCAGAGGATGGAGTATCATATAATTCTACAAAATTAAAATACATAGCTAGAGGTGATATACCGGTCCGTATATCTTATGCCCACACTAGATTTTTTAGGCCACGTCGAATAGTTTTACGGTGAAGGCCACACACGATATATCATGGGAGGGACCTAGACGACTGCGTTTACGGAGAGGCAACGAACAATGGAGGTACCGCACATAATTTGGGAGTCCATCCCATCATGCTGTTAGTGTTAACAAATGAAAAATATCAACTATAAGGTAAAATCAGCATAACTCATGAGTCCTGTGTCCGATCGGGGCATACTCTTTTTGTTTTGATAGAAAGCTTACTGCAAACATGATATGCATCGCTCATGGGTAGATAAGGCACCAAGGTGGGCAACCCACACAGCCGCCTGCCCTAACAGCTCACAGAACCGTGGGTATAAGCACACGAAACAAGAGAGCCCTAGCCTGAAATGTTGTAACTTTCACGTCTGGTGTCCGATCGGGCCGAATTTTTTTTTCCTGGAAGGCTTACGACAAGGGCAACACTACAAAAAGCAAAAATCAGAGGATGGAGTATCATATAATTCTACAAAATTTAAATACATAGCTAGAGGTGATATACCGGTCCGTATATCTTATGCCCACACTAGATTTTTTAGGCCACGTCGAATAGTTTTACGGTGAAGGCCACACACGATATATCATGGGAGGGACCTAGACGACTGCATTTACGGAGAGGCAACGAACAATGGAGGTACCGCACATAATTTGGGAGTCCATCACATCATGCTGTTAGTGTTAACAAATAAAAAATATCAACTATAAGGTAAAATCAGCATAACTCATGAGTCCTGTGTCCGATCGGGGCATACTCTTTTTGTTTTAATAGAAAGCTTACTGCAAACATGATATGCATCGCTCATGGGTAGATAAGGCACCAAGGTGGGCAACCCACACAGCCGCCTGCCCTAACAGCTCACAGAACCGTGGATATAAGCACACGAAACAAGAGAGCCCTAGCCTGAAATGTTGTAACTTTCACGTCTGGTGTCCGATCGGGCCGAATTTTTTTTTTCCTGGAAAGCTTACGACAAGGGCAACACTACAAAAAGCGAAAATCAGAGGATGGAGTATCATATAATTCTACAAAATTAAAATACATAGCTAGAGGTGATATACCGGTCCGTATATCTTATGCCCACACTAGATTTTTTAGGCCACGTCGAATAGTTTTACGGTGAAGGCCACACACGATATATCATGGGAGGGACCTAGACGACTGCGTTTACGGAGAGGCAACGAACAATGGAGGTACCGCACATAATTTGGGAGTCCATCCCATCATGCTGTTAGTGTTAACAAATGAAAAATATCAACTATAAGGTAAAATCAGCATAACTCATGAGTCCTGTGTCCGATCGGGGCATACTCTTTTTGTTTTGATAGAAAGCTTACTGCAAACATGATATGCATCGCTCATGGGTAGATAAGGCACCAAGGTGGGCAACCCACACAGCCGCCTGCCCTAACAGCTCACAGAACCGTGGGTATAAGCACACGAAACAAGAGAGCCCTAGCCTGAAATGTTGTAACTTTCACGTCTGGTGTCCGATCGGGCCGAATTTTTTTTTCCTGGAAGGCTTACGACAAGGGCAACACTACAAAAAGCAAAAATCAGAGGATGGAGTATCATATAATTCTACAAAATTTAAATACATAGCTAGAGGTGATATACCGGTCCGTATATCTTATGCCCACACTAGATTTTTTAGGCCACGTCGAATAGTTTTACGGTGAAGGCCACACACGATATATCATGGGAGGGACCTAGACGACTGCATTTACGGAGAGGCAACGAACAATGGAGGTACCGCACATAATTTGGGAGTCCATCACATCATGCTGTTAGTGTTAACAAATAAAAAATATCAACTATAAGGTAAAATCAGCATAACTCATGAGTCCTGTGTCCGATCGGGGCATACTCTTTTTGTTTTAATAGAAAGCTTACTGCAAACATGATATGCATCGCTCATGGGTAGATAAGGCACCAAGGTGGGCAACCCACACAGCCGCCTGCCCTAACAGCTCACAGAACCGTGGATATAAGCACACGAAACAAGAGAGCCCTAGCCTGAAATGTTGTAACTTTCACGTCTGGTGTCCGATCGGGCCGAATTTTTTTTTCCTGGAAAGCTTACGACAAGGGCAACACTACAAAAAGCGAAAATCAGAGGATGGAGTATCATATAATTCTACAAAATTAAAATACATAGCTAGAGGTGATATACCGGTCCGTATATCTTATGCCCACACTAGATTTTTTAGGCCACGTCGAATAGTTTTACGGTGAAGGCCACACACGATATATCATGGGAGGGACCTAGACGACTGCGTTTACGGAGAGGCAACGAACAATGGAGGTACCGCACATAATTTGGGAGTCCATCCCATCATGCTGTTAGTGTTAACAAATGAAAAATATCAACTATAAGGTAAAATCAGCATAACTCATGAGTCCTGTGTCCGATCGGGGCATACTCTTTTTGTTTTGATAGAAAGCTTACTGCAAACATGATATGCATCGCTCATGGGTAGATAAGGCACCAAGGTGGGCAACCCACACAGCCGCCTGCCCTAACAGCTCACAGAACCGTGGGTATAAGCACACGAAACAAGAGAGCCCTAGCCTGAAATGTTGTAACATTCACGTCTGGTGTCCGATCGGGCCGAATTTTTTTTTCCTGGAAGGCTTACGACAAGGGCAACACTACAAAAAGCAAAAATCAGAGGATGGAGTATCATATAATTCTACAAAATTTAAATACATAGCTAGAGGTGATATACCGGTCCGTATATCTTATGCCCACACTAGATTTTTTAGGCCACGTCGAATAGTTTTACGGTGAAGGCCACACACGATATATCATGGGAGGGACCTAGACGACTGCATTTACGGAGAGGCAACGAACAATGGAGGTACCGCACATAATTTGGGAGTCCATCCCATCATGCTGTTAGTGTTAACAAATGAAAAATATCAACTATAAGGTAAAATCAGCATAACTCATGAGTCCTGTGTCCGATCGGGGCATACTCTTTTTGTTTTAATAGAAAGCTTACTGCAAACATGATATGCATCACTCATGGGTAGCTAAGGCACCAAGGTGGGCAACCCACACAGCCGCCTGCCCTAACAGCTCACAGAACCGTGGGTATAAGCACACGAAACAAGAGAGTCGTAGCCTGAAATGTTGTAACTTTCACGTCTGGTGTCCGATCGGGCCGAATTTTTTTTTCCTGGAAAGCTTACGACAAGGGCAACACTACAAAAAGCGAAAATCAGAGGATGGAGTATCATATAATTCTACAAAATTTAAATACATAGCTAGAGGTGATATACCGGTCCGTATATCTTATGCCCACACTAGATTTTTTAGGCCACGTCGAATAGTTTTACGGTGAAGGCCACACACGATATATCATGGGAGGGACCTAGACGACTGCGTTTACGGAGAGGCAACGAACAATGGAGGTACCGCACATAATTTGGGAGTCCATCCCATCATGCTGTTAGTGTTAACAAATGAAAAATATCAACTATAAGGTAAAATCAGCATAACTCATGAGTCCTGTGTCCGATCGGGGCATACTCTTTTTGTTTTGATAGAAAGCTTACTGCAAACATGATATGCATCGCTCATGGGTAGATAAGGCACCAAGGTGGGCAACCCACACAGCCGCCTGCCCTAACAGCTCACAGAACCGTGGGTATAAGCACACGAAACAAGAGAGCCCTAGCCTGAAATGTTGTAACTTTCACGTCTGGTGTCCGATCGGGCCGAATTTTTTTTTCCTGGAAGGCTTACGACAAGGGCAACACTACAAAAAGCGAAAATCAGAGGATGGAGTATCATATAATTCTACAAAATTTAAATACATAGCTAGAGGTGATATACCGGTCCGTATATCTTATGCCCACACTAGATTTTTTAGGCCACGTCGAATAGTTTTACGGTGAAGGCCACACACGATATATCATGGGAGGGACCTAGACGACTGCGTTTACGGAGAGGCAACGAACAATGGAGGTACCGCACATAATTTGGGAGTCCATCCCATCATGCTGTTAGTGTTAACAAATGAAAAATATCAACTATAAGGTAAAATCAGCATAACTCATGAGTCCTGTGTCCGATCGGGGCATACTCTTTTTGTTTTAATAGAAAGCTTACTGCAAACATGATATGCATCGCTCATGGGTAGATAAGGCACCAAGGTGGGCAACCCACACAGCCGCCTGCCCTAACAGCTCACAGAACCGTGGGTATAAGCACACGAAACAAGAGAGCCCTAGCCTGAAATGTTGTAACTTTCACGTCTGGTGTCCGATCGGGCCGAATTTTTTTTTCCTGGAAGGCTTACGACAAGGGCAACACTACAAAAAGCGAAAATCAGAGGATGGAGTATCATATAATTCTACAAAATTTAAATACATAGCTAGAGGTGATATACCGGTCCGTATATCTTATGCCCACACTAGATTTTTTAGGCCACGTCGAATAGTTTTACGGTGAAGGCCACACACGATATATCATGGGAGGGACCTAGACGACTGCGTTTACGGAGAGGCAACGAACAATGGAGGTACCGCACATAATTTGGGAGTCCATCCCATCATGCTGTTAGTGTTAACAAATGAAAAATATCAACTATAAGGTAAAATCAGCATAACTCATGAGTCCTGTGTCCGATCGGGGCATACTCTTTTTGTTTTGATAGAAAGCTTACTGCAAACATGATATGCATCGCTCATGGGTAGATAAGGCACCAAGGTGGGCAACCCACACAGCCGCCTGCCCTAACAGCTCACAGAACCGTGGGTATAAGCACACGAAACAAGAGAGCCCTAGCCTGAAATGTTGTAACTTTCACGTCTGGTGTCCGATCGGGCCGAATTTTTTTTTCCTGGAAGGCTTACGACAAGGGCAACACTACAAAAAGCGAAAATCAGAGGATGGAGTATCATATAATTCTACAAAATTTAAATACATAGCTAGAGGTGATATACCGGTCCGTATATCTTATGCCCACACTAGATTTTTTAGGCCACGTCGAATAGTTTTACGGTGAAGGCCACACACGATATATCATGGGAGGGACCTAGACGACTGCGTTTACGGAGAGGCAACGAACAATGGAGGTACCGCACATAATTTGGGAGTCCATCCCATCATGCTGTTAGTGTTAACAAATGAAAAATATCAACTATAAGGTAAAATCAGCATAACTCATGAGTCCTGTGTCCGATCGGGGCATACTCTTTTTGTTTTGATAGAAAGCTTACTGCAAACATGATATGCATCGCTCATGGGTAGATAAGGCACCAAGGTGGGCAACCCACACAGCCGCCTGCCCTAACAGCTCACAGAACCGTGGGTATAAGCACACGAAACAAGAGAGCCCTAGCCTGAAATGTTGTAACTTTCACGTCTGGTGTCCGATCGGGCCGAATTTTTTTTTCCTGGAAGGCTTACGACAAGGGCAACACTACAAAAAGCGAAAATCAGAGGATGGAGTATCATATAATTCTACAAAATTTAAATACATAGCTAGAGGTGATATACCGGTCCGTATATCTTATGCCCACACTAGATTTTTTAGGCCACGTCGAATAGTTTTACGGTGAAGGCCACACACGATATATCATGGGAGGGACCTAGACGACTGCGTTTACGGAGAGGCAACGAACAATGGAGGTACCGCACATAATTTGGGAGTCCATCCCATCATGCTGTTAGTGTTAACAAATGAAAAATATCAACTATAAGGTAAAATCAGCATAACTCATGAGTCCTGTGTCCGATCGGGGCATACTCTTTTTGTTTTGATAGAAAGCTTACTGCAAACATGATATGCATCGCTCATGGGTAGATAAGGCACCAAGGTGGGCAACCCACACAGCCGCCTGCCCTAACAGCTCACAGAACCGTGGGTATAAGCACACGAAACAAGAGAGCCCTAGCCTGAAATGTTGTAACTTTCACGTCTGGTGTCCGATCGGGCCGAATTTTTTTTTCCTGGAAGGCTTACGACAAGGGCAACACTACAAAAAGCGAAAATCAGAGGATGGAGTATCATATAATTCTACAAAATTTAAATACATAGCTAGAGGTGATATACCGGTCCGTATATCTTATGCCCACACTAGATTTTTTAGGCCACGTCGAATAGTTTTACGGTGAAGGCCACACACGATATATCATGGGAGGGACCTAGACGACTGCGTTTACGGAGAGGCAACGAACAATGGAGGTACCGCACATAATTTGGGAGTCCATCCCATCATGCTGTTAGTGTTAACAAATGAAAAATATCAACTATAAGGTAAAATCAGCATAACTCATGAGTCCTGTGTCCGATCGGGGCATACTCTTTTTGTTTTAATAGAAAGCTTACTGCAAACATGATATGCATCGCTCATGGGTAGATAAGGCACCAAGGTGGGCAACCCACACAGCCGCCTGCCCTAACAGCTCACAGAACCGTGGGTATAAGCACACGAAACAAGAGAGCCCTAGCCTGAAATGTTGTAACTTTCACGTCTGGTGTCCGATCGGGCCGAATTTTTTTTTCCTGGAAGGCTTACGACAAGGGCAACACTACAAAAAGCGAAAATCAGAGGATGGAGTATCATATAATTCTACAAAATTTAAATACATAGCTAGAGGTGATATACCGGTCCGTATATCTTATGCCCACACTAGATTTTTTAGGCCACGTCGAATAGTTTTACGGTGAAGGCCACACACGATATATCATGGGAGGGACCTAGACGACTGCGTTTACGGAGAGGCAACGAACAATGGAGGTACCGCACATAATTTGGGAGTCCATCCCATCATGCTGTTAGTGTTAACAAATGAAAAATATCAACTATAAGGTAAAATCAGCATAACTCATGAGTCCTGTGTCCGATCGGGGCATACTCTTTTTGTTTTAATAGAAAGCTTACTGCAAACATGATATGCATCGCTCATGGGTAGATAAGGCACCAAGGTGGGCAACCCACACAGCCGCCTGCCCTAACAGCTCACAGAACCGTGGGTATAAGCACACGAAACAAGAGAGCCCTAGCCTGAAATGTTGTAACTTTCACGTCTGGTGTCCGATCGGGCCGAATTTTTTTTTCCTGGAAGGCTTACGACAAGGGCAACACTACAAAAAGCGAAAATCAGAGGATGGAGTATCATATAATTCTACAAAATTTAAATACATAGCTAGAGGTGATATACCGGTCCGTATATCTTATGCCCACACTAGATTTTTTAGGCCACGTCGAATAGTTTTACGGTGAAGGCCACACACGATATATCATGGGAGGGACCTAGACGACTGCGTTTACGGAGAGGCAACGAACAATGGAGGTACCGCACATAATTTGGGAGTCCATCCCATCATGCTGTTAGTGTTAACAAATGAAAAATATCAACTATAAGGTAAAATCAGCATAACTCATGAGTCCTGTGTCCGATCGGGGCATACTCTTTTTGTTTTAATAGAAAGCTTACTGCAAACATGATATGCATCGCTCATGGGTAGCTAAGGCACCAAGGTGGGCAACCCACACAGCCGCCTGCCCTAACAGCTCACAGAACCGTGGGTATAAGCACACGAAACAAGAGAGCCCTAGCCTGAAATGTTGTAACTTTCACGTCTGGTGTCCGATCGGGCCGAATTTTTTTTTCCTGGAAAGCTTACGACAAGGGCAACACTACAAAAAGCGAAAATCAGAGGATGGAGTATCATATAATTCTACAAAATTTAAATACATAGCTAGAGGTGATATACCGGTCCGTATATCTTATGCCCACACTAGATTTTTTAGGCCACGTCGAATAGTTTTACGGTGAAGGCCACACACGATATATCATGGGAGGGACCTAGACGACTGCGTTTACGGAGAGGCAACGAACAATGGAGGTACCGCACATAATTTGGGAGTCCATCCCATCATGCTGTTAGTGTTAACAAATGAAAAATATCAACTATAAGGTAAAATCAGCATAACTCATGAGTCCTGTGTCCGATCGGGGCATACTCTTTTTGTTTTAATAGAAAGCTTACTGCAAACATGATATGCATCGCTCATGGGTAGCTAAGGCACCAAGGTGGGCAACCCACACAGCCGCCTGCCCTAACAGCTCACAGAACCGTGGGTATAAGCACACGAAACAAGAGAGCCCTAGCCTGAAATGTTGTAACTTTCACGTCTGGTGTCCGATCGGGCCGAATTTTTTTTTCCTGGAAGCTTACGACAAGGGCAACACTACAAAAAGCGAAAATCAGAGGATGGAGTATCATATAATTCTACAAAATTTAAATACATAGCTAGAGGTGATATACCGGTCCGTATATCTTATGCCCACACTAGATTTTTTAGGCCACGTCGAATAGTTTTACGGTGAAGGCCACACACGATATATCATGGGAGGGACCTAGACGACTGCGTTTACGGAGAGGCAACGAACAATGGAGGTACCGCACATAATTTGGGAGTCCATCCCATCATGCTGTTAGTGTTAACAAATGAAAAATATCAACTATAAGGTAAAATCAGCATAACTCATGAGTCCTGTGTCCGATCGGGGCATACTCTTTTTGTTTTAATAGAAAGCTTACTGCAAACATGATATGCATCGCTCATGGGTAGATAAGGCACCAAGGTGGGCAACCCACACAGCCGCCTGCCCTAACAGCTCACAGAACCGTGGGTATAAGCACACGAAACAAGAGAGCCCTAGCCTGAAATGTTGTAACTTTCACGTCTGGTGTCCGATCGGGCCGAATTTTTTTTTCCTGGAAGCTTACGACAAGGGCAACACTACAAAAAGCGAAAATCAGAGGATGGAGTATCATATAATTCTACAAAATTTAAATACATAGCTAGAGGTGATATACCGGTCCGTATATCTTATGCCCACACTAGATTTTTTAGGCCACGTCGAATAGTTTTACGGTGAAGGCCACACACGATATATCATGGGAGGGACCTAGACGACTGCGTTTACGGAGAGGCAACGAACAATGGAGGTACCGCACATAATTTGGGAGTCCATCCCATCATGCTGTTAGTGTTAACAAATGAAAAATATCAACTATAAGGTAAAATCAGCATAACTCATGAGTCCTGTGTCCGATCGGGGCATACTCTTTTTGTTTTAATAGAAAGCTTACTGCAAACATGATATGCATCGCTCATGGGTAGCTAAGGCACCAAGGTGGGCAACCCACACAGCCGCCTGCCCTAACAGCTCACAGAACCGTGGGTATAAGCACACGAAACAAGAGAGCCCTAGCCTGAAATGTTGTAACTTTCACGTCTGGTGTCCGATCGGGCCGAATTTTTTTTTCCTGGAAGGCTTACGACAAGGGCAACACTACAAAAAGCGAAAATCAGAGGATGGAGTATCATATAATTCTACAAAATTTAAATACATAGCTAGAGGTGATATACCGGTCCGTATATCTTATGCCCACACTAGATTTTTTAGGCCACGTCGAATAGTTTTACGGTGAAGGCCACACACGATATATCATGGGAGGGACCTAGACGACTGCGTTTACGGAGAGGCAACGAACAATGGAGGTACCGCACATAATTTGGGAGTCCATCCCATCATGCTGTTAGTGTTAACAAATGAAAAATATCAACTATAAGGTAAAATCAGCATAACTCATGAGTCCTGTGTCCGATCGGGGCATACTCTTTTTGTTTTAATAGAAAGCTTACTGCAAACATGATATGCATCGCTCATGGGTAGCTAAGGCACCAAGGTGGGCAACCCACACAGCCGCCTGCCCTAACAGCTCACAGAACCGTGGGTATAAGCACACGAAACAAGAGAGCCCTAGCCTGAAATGTTGTAACTTTCACGTCTGGTGTCCGATCGGGCCGAATTTTTTTTTCCTGGAAGGCTTACGACAAGGGCAACACTACAAAAAGCGAAAATCAGAGGATGGAGTATCATATAATTCTACAAAATTTAAATACATAGCTAGAGGTGATATACCGGTCCGTATATCTTATGCCCACACTAGATTTTTTAGGCCACGTCGAATAGTTTTACGGTGAAGGCCACACACGATATATCATGGGAGGGACCTAGACGACTGCGTTTACGGAGAGGCAACGAACAATGGAGGTACCGCACATAATTTGGGAGTCCATCCCATCATGCTGTTAGTGTTAACAAATGAAAAATATCAACTATAAGGTAAAATCAGCATAACTCATGAGTCCTGTGTCCGATCGGGGCATACTCTTTTTGTTTTAATAGAAAGCTTACTGCAAACATGATATGCATCGCTCATGGGTAGCTAAGGCACCAAGGTGGGCAACCCACACAGCCGCCTGCCCTAACAGCTCACAGAACCGTGGGTATAAGCACACGAAACAAGAGAGCCCTAGCCTGAAATGTTGTAACTTTCACGTCTGGTGTCCGATCGGGCCGAATTTTTTTTTCCTGGAAAGGCTTACGACAAGGGCAACACTACAAAAAGCGAAAATCAGAGGATGGAGTATCATATAATTCTACAAAATTTAAATACATAGCTAGAGGTGATATACCGGTCCGTATATCTTATGCCCACACTAGATTTTTTAGGCCACGTCGAATAGTTTTACGGTGAAGGCCACACACGATATATCATGGGAGGGACCTAGACGACTGCGTTTACGGAGAGGCAACGAACAATGGAGGTACCGCACATAATTTGGGAGTCCATCCCATCATGCTGTTAGTGTTAACAAATGAAAAATATCAACTATAAGGTAAAATCAGCATAACTCATGAGTCCTGTGTCCGATCGGGGCATACTCTTTTTGTTTTAATAGAAAGCTTACTGCAAACATGATATGCATCGCTCATGGGTAGCTAAGGCACCAAGGTGGGCAACCCACACAGCCGCCTGCCCTAACAGCTCACAGAACCGTGGGTATAAGCACACGAAACAAGAGAGCCGTAGCCTGAAATGTTGTAACTTTCACGTCTGGTGTCCGATCGGGCCGAATTTTTTTTTCCTGGAAAGCTTACGACAAGGGCAACACTACAAAAAGCGAAAATCAGAGGATGGAGTATCATATAATTCTACAAAATTTAAATACATAGCTAGAGGTGATATACCGGTCCGTATATCTTATGCCCACACTAGATTTTTTAGGCCACGTCGAATAGTTTTACGGTGAAGGCCACACACGATATATCATGGGAGGGACCTAGACGACTGCGTTTACGGAGAGGCAACGAACAATGGAGGTACCGCACATAATTTGGGAGTCCATCCCATCATGCTGTTAGTGTTAACAAATGAAAAATATCAACTATAAGGTAAAATCAGCATAACTCATGAGTCCTGTGTCCGATCGGGGCATACTCTTTTTGTTTTAATAGAAAGCTTACTGCAAACATGATATGCATCGCTCATGGGTAGCTAAGGCACCAAGGTGGGCAACCCACACAGCCGCCTGCCCTAACAGCTCACAGAACCGTGGGTATAAGCACACGAAACAAGAGAGCCCTAGCCTGAAATGTTGTAACTTTCACGTCTGGTGTCCGATCGGGCCGAATTTTTTTTTCCTGGAAGCTTACGACAAGGGCAACACTACAAAAAGCGAAAATCAGAGGATGGAGTATCATATAATTCTACAAAATTTAAATACATAGCTAGAGGTGATATACCGGTCCGTATATCTTATGCCCACACTAGATTTTTTAGGCCACGTCGAATAGTTTTACGGTGAAGGCCACACACGATATATCATGGGAGGGACCTAGACGACTGCGTTTACGGAGAGGCAACGAACAATGGAGGTACCGCACATAATTTGGGAGTCCATCCCATCATGCTGTTAGTGTTAACAAATGAAAAATATCAACTATAAGGTAAAATCAGCATAACTCATGAGTCCTGTGTCCGATCGGGGCATACTCTTTTTGTTTTAATAGAAAGCTTACTGCAAACATGATATGCATCGCTCATGGGTAGCTAAGGCACCAAGGTGGGCAACCCACACAGCCGCCTGCCCTAACAGCTCACAGAACCGTGGGTATAAGCACACGAAACAAGAGAGCCCTAGCCTGAAATGTTGTAACTTTCACGTCTGGTGTCCGATCGGGCCGAATTTTTTTTTCCTGGAAAGCTTACGACAAGGGCAACACTACAAAAAGCGAAAATCAGAGGATGGAGTATCATATAATTCTACAAAATTTAAATACATAGCTAGAGGTGATATACCGGTCCGTATATCTTATGCCCACACTAGATTTTTTAGGCCACGTCGAATAGTTTTACGGTGAAGGCCACACACGATATATCATGGGAGGGACCTAGACGACTGCGTTTACGGAGAGGCAACGAACAATGGAGGTACCGCACATAATTTGGGAGTCCATCCCATCATGCTGTTAGTGTTAACAAATGAAAAATATCAACTATAAGGTAAAATCAGCATAACTCATGAGTCCTGTGTCCGATCGGGGCATACTCTTTTTGTTTTAATAGAAAGCTTACTGCAAACATGATATGCATCGCTCATGGGTAGCTAAGGCACCAAGGTGGGCAACCCACACAGCCGCCTGCCCTAACAGCTCACAGAACCGTGGGTATAAGCACACGAAACAAGAGAGCCCTAGCCTGAAATGTTGTAACTTTCACGTCTGGTGTCCGATCGGGCCGAATTTTTTTTTCCTGGAAAGCTTACGACAAGGGCAACACTACAAAAAGCGAAAATCAGAGGATGGAGTATCATATAATTCTACAAAATTTAAATACATAGCTAGAGGTGATATACCGGTCCGTATATCTTATGCCCACACTAGATTTTTTAGGCCACGTCGAATAGTTTTACGGTGAAGGCCACACACGATATATCATGGGAGGGACCTAGACGACTGCGTTTACGGAGAGGCAACGAACAATGGAGGTACCGCACATAATTTGGGAGTCCATCCCATCATGCTGTTAGTGTTAACAAATGAAAAATATCAACTATAAGGTAAAATCAGCATAACTCATGAGTCCTGTGTCCGATCGGGGCATACTCTTTTTGTTTTAATAGAAAGCTTACTGCAAACATGATATGCATCGCTCATGGGTAGCTAAGGCACCAAGGTGGGCAACCCACACAGCCGCCTGCCCTAACAGCTCACAGAACCGTGGGTATAAGCACACGAAACAAGAGAGCCCTAGCCTGAAATGTTGTAACTTTCACGTCTGGTGTCCGATCGGGCCGAATTTTTTTTTCCTGGAAAGCTTACGACAAGGGCAACACTACAAAAAGCGAAAATCAGAGGATGGAGTATCATATAATTCTACAAAATTTAAATACATAGCTAGAGGTGATATACCGGTCCGTATATCTTATGCCCACACTAGATTTTTTAGGCCACGTCGAATAGTTTTACGGTGAAGGCCACACACGATATATCATGGGAGGGACCTAGACGACTGCGTTTACGGAGAGGCAACGAACAATGGAGGTACCGCACATAATTTGGGAGTCCATCCCATCATGCTGTTAGTGTTAACAAATGAAAAATATCAACTATAAGGTAAAATCAGCATAACTCATGAGTCCTGTGTCCGATCGGGGCATACTCTTTTTGTTTTAATAGAAAGCTTACTGCAAACATGATATGCATCGCTCATGGGTAGCTAAGGCACCAAGGTGGGCAACCCACACAGCCGCCTGCCCTAACAGCTCACAGAACCGTGGGTATAAGCACACGAAACAAGAGAGCCCTAGCCTGAAATGTTGTAACTTTCACGTCTGGTGTCCGATCGGGCCGAATTTTTTTTTCCTGGAAAGCTTACGACAAGGGCAACACTACAAAAAGCGAAAATCAGAGGATGGAGTATCATATAATTCTACAAAATTTAAATACATAGCTAGAGGTGATATACCGGTCCGTATATCTTATGCCCACACTAGATTTTTTAGGCCACGTCGAATAGTTTTACGGTGAAGGCCACACACGATATATCATGGGAGGGACCTAGACGACTGCGTTTACGGAGAGGCAACGAACAATGGAGGTACCGCACATAATTTGGGAGTCCATCCCATCATGCTGTTAGTGTTAACAAATGAAAAATATCAACTATAAGGTAAAATCAGCATAACTCATGAGTCCTGTGTCCGATCGGGGCATACTCTTTTTGTTTTAATAGAAAGCTTACTGCAAACATGATATGCATCGCTCATGGGTAGCTAAGGCACCAAGGTGGGCAACCCACACAGCCGCCTGCCCTAACAGCTCACAGAACCGTGGGTATAAGCACACGAAACAAGAGAGCCCTAGCCTGAAATGTTGTAACTTTCACGTCTGGTGTCCGATCGGGCCGAATTTTTTTTTCCTGGAAAGCTTACGACAAGGGCAACACTACAAAAAGCGAAAATCAGAGGATGGAGTATCATATAATTCTACAAAATTTAAATACATAGCTAGAGGTGATATACCGGTCCGTATATCTTATGCCCACACTAGATTTTTTAGGCCACGTCGAATAGTTTTACGGTGAAGGCCACACACGATATATCATGGGAGGGACCTAGACGACTGCGTTTACGGAGAGGCAACGAACAATGGAGGTACCGCACATAATTTGGGAGTCCATCCCATCATGCTGTTAGTGTTAACAAATGAAAAATATCAACTATAAGGTAAAATCAGCATAACTCATGAGTCCTGTGTCCGATCGGGGCATACTCTTTTTGTTTTAATAGAAAGCTTACTGCAAACATGATATGCATCGCTCATGGGTAGCTAAGGCACCAAGGTGGGCAACCCACACAGCCGCCTGCCCTAACAGCTCACAGAACCGTGGGTATAAGCACACGAAACAAGAGAGCCCTAGCCTGAAATGTTGTAACTTTCACGTCTGGTGTCCGATCGGGCCGAATTTTTTTTTCCTGGAAAGCTTACGACAAGGGCAACACTACAAAAAGCGAAAATCAGAGGATGGAGTATCATATAATTCTACAAAATTTAAATACATAGCTAGAGGTGATATACCGGTCCGTATATCTTATGCCCACACTAGATTTTTTAGGCCACGTCGAATAGTTTTACGGTGAAGGCCACACACGATATATCATGGGAGGGACCTAGACGACTGCGTTTACGGAGAGGCAACGAACAATGGAGGTACCGCACATAATTTGGGAGTCCATCCCATCATGCTGTTAGTGTTAACAAATGAAAAATATCAACTATAAGGTAAAATCAGCATAACTCATGAGTCCTGTGTCCGATCGGGGCATACTCTTTTTGTTTTAATAGAAAGCTTACTGCAAACATGATATGCATCGCTCATGGGTAGCTAAGGCACCAAGGTGGGCAACCCACACAGCCGCCTGCCCTAACAGCTCACAGAACCGTGGGTATAAGCACACGAAACAAGAGAGCCCTAGCCTGAAATGTTGTAACTTTCACGTCTGGTGTCCGATCGGGCCGAATTTTTTTTTCCTGGAAAGCTTACGACAAGGGCAACACTACAAAAAGCGAAAATCAGAGGATGGAGTATCATATAATTCTACAAAATTTAAATACATAGCTAGAGGTGATATACCGGTCCGTATATCTTATGCCCACACTAGATTTTTTCAGGCCACGTCGAATAGTTTTACGGTGAAGGCCACACACGATATATCATGGGAGGGACCTAGACGACTGCGTTTACGGAGAGGCAACGAACAATGGAGGTACCGCACATAATTTGGGAGTCCATCCCATCATGCTGTTAGTGTTAACAAGTGAAAAATATCAACTATAAGGTAAAATCAGCACAACTCATGAGTCCTGTGTCCGATCGGGGCATACTCTTTTTGTTTTAATAGAAAGCTTACTGCAAACATGATATGCATCGCTCATGGGTAGCTAAGGCACCAAGGTGGGCAACCCACACAGCCGCCTGCCCTAACAGCTCACAGAACCGTGGGTATAAGCACACGAAACAAGAGAGCCCTAGCCTGAAATGTTGTAACTTTCACGTCTGGTGTCCGATCGGGCCGAATTTTTTTTTCCTGGAAAGCTTACGACAAGGGCAACACTACAAAAAGCGAAAATCAGAGGATGGAGTATCATATAATTCTACAAAATTTAAATACATAGCTAGAGGTGATATACCGGTCCGTATATCTTATGCCCACACTAGATTTTTCAGGCCACGTCGAATAGTTTTACGGTGAAGGCCACACACGATATATCATGGGAGGGACCTAGACGACTGCGTTTACGGAGAGGCAACGAACAATGGAGGTACCGCACATAATTTGGGAGTCCATCCCATCATGCTGTTAGTGTTAACAAGTGAAAAATATCAACTATAAGGTAAAATCAGCATAACTCATGAGTCCTGTGTCCGATCGGGGCATACTCTTTTTGTTTTAATAGAAAGCTTACTGCAAACATGATATGCATCACTCATGGGTAGCTAAGGCACCAAGGTGGGCAACCCACACAGCCGCCTGCCCTAACAGCTCACAGAACCGTGGGTATAAGCACACGAAACAAGAGAGCCGTAGCCTGAAATGTTGTAACTTTCACGTCTGGTGTCCGATCGGGCCGAATTTTTTTTTCCTGGAAAGCTTACGACAAGGGCAACACTACAAAAAGCGAAAATCAGAGGATGGAGTATCATATAATTCTACAAAATTTAAATACATAGCTAGAGGTGATATACCGGTCCGTATATCTTATGCCCACACTAGATTTTTCAGGCCACGTCGAATAGTTTTACGGTGAAGGCCACACACGATATATCATGGGAGGGACCTAGACGACTGCGTTTACGGAGAGGCAACGAACAATGGAGGTACCGCACATAATTTGGGAGTCCATCCCATCATGCTGTTAGTGTTAACAAGTGAAAAATATCAACTATAAGGTAAAATCAGCACAACTCATGAGTCCTGTGTCCGATCGGGGCATACTCTTTTTGTTTTAATAGAAAGCTTACTGCAAACATGATATGCATCACTCATGGGTAGCTAAGGCACCAAGGTGGGCAACCCACACAGCCGCCTGCCCTAACAGCTCACAGAACCGTGGGTATAAGCACACGAAACAAGAGAGCCGTAGCCTGAAATGTTGTAACTTTCACGTCTGGTGTCCGATCGGGCCGAATTTTTTTTTCCTGGAAAGCTTACGACAAGGGCAACACTACAAAAAGCGAAAATCAGAGGATGGAGTATCATATAATTCTACAAAATTTAAATACATAGCTAGAGGTGATATACCGGTCCGTATATCTTATGCCCACACTAGATTTTTCAGGCCACGTCGAATAGTTTTACGGTGAAGGCCACACACGATATATCATGGGAGGGACCTAGACGACTGCGTTTACGGAGAGGCAACGAACAATGGAGGTACCGCACATAATTTGGGAGTCCATCCCATCATGCTGTTAGTGTTAACAAGTGAAAAATATCAACTATAAGGTAAAATCAGCACAACTCATGAGTCCTGTGTCCGATCGGGGCATACTCTTTTTGTTTTAATAGAAAGCTTACTGCAAACATGATATGCATCACTCATGGGTAGCTAAGGCACCAAGGTGGGCAACCCACACAGCCGCCTGCCCTAACAGCTCACAGAACCGTGGGTATAAGCACACGAAACAAGAGAGCCGTAGCCTGAAATGTTGTAACTTTCACGTCTGGTGTCCGATCGGGCCGAATTTTTTTTTCCTGGAAAGCTTACGACAAGGGCAACACTACAAAAAGCGAAAATCAGAGGATGGAGTATCATATAATTCTACAAAATTTAAATACATAGCTAGAGGTGATATACCGGTCCGTATATCTTATGCCCACACTAGATTTTTCAGGCCACGTCGAATAGTTTTACGGTGAAGGCCACACACGATATATCATGGGAGGGACCTAGACGACTGCGTTTACGGAGAGGCAACGAACAATGGAGGTACCGCACATAATTTGGGAGTCCATCCCATCATGCTGTTAGTGTTAACAAGTGAAAAATATCAACTATAAGGTAAAATCAGCACAACTCATGAGTCCTGTGTCCGATCGGGGCATACTCTTTTTGTTTTAATAGAAAGCTTACTGCAAACATGATATGCATCACTCATGGGTAGCTAAGGCACCAAGGTGGGCAACCCACACAGCCGCCTGCCCTAACAGCTCACAGAACCGTGGGTATAAGCACACGAAACAAGAGAGCCGTAGCCTGAAATGTTGTAACTTTCACGTCTGGTGTCCGATCGGGCCGAATTTTTTTTTCCTGGAAAGCTTACGACAAGGGCAACACTACAAAAAGCGAAAATCAGAGGATGGAGTATCATATAATTCTACAAAATTTAAATACATAGCTAGAGGTGATATACCGGTCCGTATATCTTATGCCCACACTAGATTTTTCAGGCCACGTCGAATAGTTTTACGGTGAAGGCCACACACGATATATCATGGGAGGGACCTAGACGACTGCGTTTACGGAGAGGCAACGAACAATGGAGGTACCGCACATAATTTGGGAGTCCATCCCATCATGCTGTTAGTGTTAACAAGTGAAAAATATCAACTATAAGGTAAAATCAGCACAACTCATGAGTCCTGTGTCCGATCGGGGCATACTCTTTTTGTTTTAATAGAAAGCTTACTGCAAACATGATATGCATCACTCATGGGTAGCTAAGGCACCAAGGTGGGCAACCCACACAGCCGCCTGCCCTAACAGCTCACAGAACCGTGGGTATAAGCACACGAAACAAGAGAGCCGTAGCCTGAAATGTTGTAACTTTCACGTCTGGTGTCCGATCGGGCCGAATTTTTTTTTCCTGGAAAGCTTACGACAAGGGCAACACTACAAAAAGCGAAAATCAGAGGATGGAGTATCATATAATTCTACAAAATTTAAATACATAGCTAGAGGTGATATACCGGTCCGTATATCTTATGCCCACACTAGATTTTTCAGGCCACGTCGAATAGTTTTACGGTGAAGGCCACACACGATATATCATGGGAGGGACCTAGACGACTGCGTTTACGGAGAGGCAACGAACAATGGAGGTACCGCACATAATTTGGGAGTCCATCCCATCATGCTGTTAGTGTTAACAAGTGAAAAATATCAACTATAAGGTAAAATCAGCACAACTCATGAGTCCTGTGTCCGATCGGGGCATACTCTTTTTGTTTTAATAGAAAGCTTACTGCAAACATGATATGCATCACTCATGGGTAGCTAAGGCACCAAGGTGGGCAACCCACACAGCCGCCTGCCCTAACAGCTCACAGAACCGTGGGTATAAGCACACGAAACAAGAGAGCCGTAGCCTGAAATGTTGTAACTTTCACGTCTGGTGTCCGATCGGGCCGAATTTTTTTTTCCTGGAAAGCTTACGACAAGGGCAACACTACAAAAAGCGAAAATCAGAGGATGGAGTATCATATAATTCTACAAAATTTAAATACATAGCTAGAGGTGATATACCGGTCCGTATATCTTATGCCCACACTAGATTTTTCAGGCCACGTCGAATAGTTTTACGGTGAAGGCCACACACGATATATCATGGGAGGGACCTAGACGACTGCGTTTACGGAGAGGCAACGAACAATGGAGGTACCGCACATAATTTGGGAGTCCATCCCATCATGCTGTTAGTGTTAACAAGTGAAAAATATCAACTATAAGGTAAAATCAGCACAACTCATGAGTCCTGTGTCCGATCGGGGCATACTCTTTTTGTTTTAATAGAAAGCTTACTGCAAACATGATATGCATCACTCATGGGTAGCTAAGGCACCAAGGTGGGCAACCCACACAGCCGCCTGCCCTAACAGCTCACAGAACCGTGGGTATAAGCACACGAAACAAGAGAGCCGTAGCCTGAAATGTTGTAACTTTCACGTCTGGTGTCCGATCGGGCCGAATTTTTTTTTCCTGGAAAGCTTACGACAAGGGCAACACTACAAAAAGCGAAAATCAGAGGATGGAGTATCATATAATTCTACAAAATTTAAATACATAGCTAGAGGTGATATACCGGTCCGTATATCTTATGCCCACACTAGATTTTTCAGGCCACGTCGAATAGTTTTACGGTGAAGGCCACACACGATATATCATGGGAGGGACCTAGACGACTGCGTTTACGGAGAGGCAACGAACAATGGAGGTACCGCACATAATTTGGGAGTCCATCCCATCATGCTGTTAGTGTTAACAAGTGAAAAATATCAACTATAAGGTAAAATCAGCACAACTCATGAGTCCTGTGTCCGATCGGGGCATACTCTTTTTGTTTTAATAGAAAGCTTACTGCAAACATGATATGCATCACTCATGGGTAGCTAAGGCACCAAGGTGGGCAACCCACACAGCCGCCTGCCCTAACAGCTCACAGAACCGTGGGTATAAGCACACGAAACAAGAGAGCCGTAGCCTGAAATGTTGTAACTTTCACGTCTGGTGTCCGATCGGGCCGAATTTTTTTTTCCTGGAAAGCTTACGACAAGGGCAACACTACAAAAAGCGAAAATCAGAGGATGGAGTATCATATAATTCTACAAAATTTAAATACATAGCTAGAGGTGATATACCGGTCCGTATATCTTATGCCCACACTAGATTTTTCAGGCCACGTCGAATAGTTTTACGGTGAAGGCCACACACGATATATCATGGGAGGGACCTAGACGACTGCGTTTACGGAGAGGCAACGAACAATGGAGGTACCGCACATAATTTGGGAGTCCATCCCATCATGCTGTTAGTGTTAACAAGTGAAAAATATCAACTATAAGGTAAAATCAGCACAACTCATGAGTCCTGTGTCCGATCGGGGCATACTCTTTTTGTTTTAATAGAAAGCTTACTGCAAACATGATATGCATCACTCATGGGTAGCTAAGGCACCAAGGTGGGCAACCCACACAGCCGCCTGCCCTAACAGCTCACAGAACCGTGGGTATAAGCACACGAAACAAGAGAGCCGTAGCCTGAAATGTTGTAACTTTCACGTCTGGTGTCCGATCGGGCCGAATTTTTTTTTCCTGGAAAGCTTACGACAAGGGCAACACTACAAAAAGCGAAAATCAGAGGATGGAGTATCATATAATTCTACAAAATTTAAATACATAGCTAGAGGTGATATACCGGTCCGTATATCTTATGCCCACACTAGATTTTTCAGGCCACGTCGAATAGTTTTACGGTGAAGGCCACACACGATATATCATGGGAGGGACCTAGACGACTGCGTTTACGGAGAGGCAACGAACAATGGAGGTACCGCACATAATTTGGGAGTCCATCCCATCATGCTGTTAGTGTTAACAAGTGAAAAATATCAACTATAAGGTAAAATCAGCACAACTCATGAGTCCTGTGTCCGATCGGGGCATACTCTTTTTGTTTTAATAGAAAGCTTACTGCAAACATGATATGCATCACTCATGGGTAGCTAAGGCACCAAGGTGGGCAACCCACACAGCCGCCTGCCCTAACAGCTCACAGAACCGTGGGTATAAGCACACGAAACAAGAGAGCCGTAGCCTGAAATGTTGTAACTTTCACGTCTGGTGTCCGATCGGGCCGAATTTTTTTTTCCTGGAAAGCTTACGACAAGGGCAACACTACAAAAAGCGAAAATCAGAGGATGGAGTATCATATAATTCTACAAAATTTAAATACATAGCTAGAGGTGATATACCGGTCCGTATATCTTATGCCCACACTAGATTTTTCAGGCCACGTCGAATAGTTTTACGGTGAAGGCCACACACGATATATCATGGGAGGGACCTAGACGACTGCGTTTACGGAGAGGCAACGAACAATGGAGGTACCGCACATAATTTGGGAGTCCATCCCATCATGCTGTTAGTGTTAACAAGTGAAAAATATCAACTATAAGGTAAAATCAGCACAACTCATGAGTCCTGTGTCCGATCGGGGCATACTCTTTTTGTTTTAATAGAAAGCTTACTGCAAACATGATATGCATCACTCATGGGTAGCTAAGGCACCAAGGTGGGCAACCCACACAGCCGCCTGCCCTAACAGCTCACAGAACCGTGGGTATAAGCACACGAAACAAGAGAGCCGTAGCCTGAAATGTTGTAACTTTCACGTCTGGTGTCCGATCGGGCCGAATTTTTTTTTCCTGGAAAGCTTACGACAAGGGCAACACTACAAAAAGCGAAAATCAGAGGATGGAGTATCATATAATTCTACAAAATTTAAATACATAGCTAGAGGTGATATACCGGTCCGTATATCTTATGCCCACACTAGATTTTTCAGGCCACGTCGAATAGTTTTACGGTGAAGGCCACACACGATATATCATGGGAGGGACCTAGACGACTGCGTTTACGGAGAGGCAACGAACAATGGAGGTACCGCACATAATTTGGGAGTCCATCCCATCATGCTGTTAGTGTTAACAAGTGAAAAATATCAACTATAAGGTAAAATCAGCACAACTCATGAGTCCTGTGTCCGATCGGGGCATACTCTTTTTGTTTTAATAGAAAGCTTACTGCAAACATGATATGCATCACTCATGGGTAGCTAAGGCACCAAGGTGGGCAACCCACACAGCCGCCTGCCCTAACAGCTCACAGAACCGTGGGTATAAGCACACGAAACAAGAGAGCCGTAGCCTGAAATGTTGTAACTTTCACGTCTGGTGTCCGATCGGGCCGAATTTTTTTTTCCTGGAAAGCTTACGACAAGGGCAACACTACAAAAAGCGAAAATCAGAGGATGGAGTATCATATAATTCTACAAAATTTAAATACATAGCTAGAGGTGATATACCGGTCCGTATATCTTATGCCCACACTAGATTTTTCAGGCCACGTCGAATAGTTTTACGGTGAAGGCCACACACGATATATCATGGGAGGGACCTAGACGACTGCGTTTACGGAGAGGCAACGAACAATGGAGGTACCGCACATAATTTGGGAGTCCATCCCATCATGCTGTTAGTGTTAACAAGTGAAAAATATCAACTATAAGGTAAAATCAGCACAACTCATGAGTCCTGTGTCCGATCGGGGCATACTCTTTTTGTTTTAATAGAAAGCTTACTGCAAACATGATATGCATCACTCATGGGTAGCTAAGGCACCAAGGTGGGCAACCCACACAGCCGCCTGCCCTAACAGCTCACAGAACCGTGGGTATAAGCACACGAAACAAGAGAGCCGTAGCCTGAAATGTTGTAACTTTCACGTCTGGTGTCCGATCGGGCCGAATTTTTTTTTCCTGGAAAGCTTACGACAAGGGCAACACTACAAAAAGCGAAAATCAGAGGATGGAGTATCATATAATTCTACAAAATTTAAATACATAGCTAGAGGTGATATACCGGTCCGTATATCTTATGCCCACACTAGATTTTTCAGGCCACGTCGAATAGTTTTACGGTGAAGGCCACACACGATATATCATGGGAGGGACCTAGACGACTGCGTTTACGGAGAGGCAACGAACAATGGAGGTACCGCACATAATTTGGGAGTCCATCCCATCATGCTGTTAGTGTTAACAAGTGAAAAATATCAACTATAAGGTAAAATCAGCACAACTCATGAGTCCTGTGTCCGATCGGGGCATACTCTTTTTGTTTTAATAGAAAGCTTACTGCAAACATGATATGCATCACTCATGGGTAGCTAAGGCACCAAGGTGGGCAACCCACACAGCCGCCTGCCCTAACAGCTCACAGAACCGTGGGTATAAGCACACGAAACAAGAGAGCCGTAGCCTGAAATGTTGTAACTTTCACGTCTGGTGTCCGATCGGGCCGAATTTTTTTTTCCTGGAAAGCTTACGACAAGGGCAACACTACAAAAAGCGAAAATCAGAGGATGGAGTATCATATAATTCTACAAAATTTAAATACATAGCTAGAGGTGATATACCGGTCCGTATATCTTATGCCCACACTAGATTTTTCAGGCCACGTCGAATAGTTTTACGGTGAAGGCCACACACGATATATCATGGGAGGGACCTAGACGACTGCGTTTACGGAGAGGCAACGAACAATGGAGGTACCGCACATAATTTGGGAGTCCATCCCATCATGCTGTTAGTGTTAACAAGTGAAAAATATCAACTATAAGGTAAAATCAGCACAACTCATGAGTCCTGTGTCCGATCGGGGCATACTCTTTTTGTTTTAATAGAAAGCTTACTGCAAACATGATATGCATCACTCATGGGTAGCTAAGGCACCAAGGTGGGCAACCCACACAGCCGCCTGCCCTAACAGCTCACAGAACCGTGGGTATAAGCACACGAAACAAGAGAGCCGTAGCCTGAAATGTTGTAACTTTCACGTCTGGTGTCCGATCGGGCCGAATTTTTTTTTCCTGGAAAGCTTACGACAAGGGCAACACTACAAAAAGCGAAAATCAGAGGATGGAGTATCATATAATTCTACAAAATTTAAATACATAGCTAGAGGTGATATACCGGTCCGTATATCTTATGCCCACACTAGATTTTTCAGGCCACGTCGAATAGTTTTACGGTGAAGGCCACACACGATATATCATGGGAGGGACCTAGACGACTGCGTTTACGGAGAGGCAACGAACAATGGAGGTACCGCACATAATTTGGGAGTCCATCCCATCATGCTGTTAGTGTTAACAAGTGAAAAATATCAACTATGAGGTAAAATCAGCACAACTCATGAGTCCTGTGTCCGATCGGGGCATACTCTTTTTGTTTTAATAGAAAGCTTACTGCAAACATGATATGCATCACTCATGGGTAGCTAAGGCACCAAGGTGGGCAACCCACACAGCCGCCTGCCCTAACAGCTCACAGAACCGTGGGTATAAGCACACGAAACAAGAGAGCCGTAGCCTGAAATGTTGTAACTTTCACGTCTGGTGTCCGATCGGGCCGAATTTTTTTTTCCTGGAAAGCTTACGACAAGGGCAACACTACAAAAAGCGAAAATCAGAGGATGGAGTATCATATAATTCTACAAAATTTAAATACATAGCTAGAGGTGATATACCGGTCCGTATATCTTATGCCCACACTAGATTTTTCAGGCCACGTCGAATAGTTTTACGGTGAAGGCCACACACGATATATCATGGGAGGGACCTAGACGACTGCGTTTACGGAGAGGCAACGAACAATGGAGGTACCGCACATAATTTGGGAGTCCATCCCATCATGCTGTTAGTGTTAACAAGTGAAAAATATCAACTATAAGGTAAAATCAGCACAACTCATGAGTCCTGTGTCCGATCGGGGCATACTCTTTTTGTTTTAATAGAAAGCTTACTGCAAACATGATATGCATCACTCATGGGTAGCTAAGGCACCAAGGTGGGCAACCCACACAGCCGCCTGCCCTAACAGCTCACAGAACCGTGGGTATAAGCACACGAAACAAGAGAGCCGTAGCCTGAAATGTTGTAACTTTCACGTCTGGTGTCCGATCGGGCCGAATTTTTTTTTCCTGGAAAGCTTACGACAAGGGCAACACTACAAAAAGCGAAAATCAGAGGATGGAGTATCATATAATTCTACAAAATTTAAATACATAGCTAGAGGTGATATACCGGTCCGTATATCTTATGCCCACACTAGATTTTTCAGGCCACGTCGAATAGTTTTACGGTGAAGGCCACACACGATATATCATGGGAGGGACCTAGACGACTGCGTTTACGGAGAGGCAACGAACAATGGAGGTACCGCACATAATTTGGGAGTCCATCCCATCATGCTGTTAGTGTTAACAAGTGAAAAATATCAACTATAAGGTAAAATCAGCACAACTCATGAGTCCTGTGTCCGATCGGGGCATACTCTTTTTGTTTTAATAGAAAGCTTACTGCAAACATGATATGCATCACTCATGGGTAGCTAAGGCACCAAGGTGGGCAACCCACACAGCCGCCTGCCCTAACAGCTCACAGAACCGTGGGTATAAGCACACGAAACAAGAGAGCCGTAGCCTGAAATGTTGTAACTTTCACGTCTGGTGTCCGATCGGGCCGAATTTTTTTTTCCTGGAAAGCTTACGACAAGGGCAACACTACAAAAAGCGAAAATCAGAGGATGGAGTATCATATAATTCTACAAAATTTAAATACATAGCTAGAGGTGATATACCGGTCCGTATATCTTATGCCCACACTAGATTTTTCAGGCCACGTCGAATAGTTTTACGGTGAAGGCCACACACGATATATCATGGGAGGGACCTAGACGACTGCGTTTACGGAGAGGCAACGAACAATGGAGGTACCGCACATAATTTGGGAGTCCATCCCATCATGCTGTTAGTGTTAACAAGTGAAAAATATCAACTATAAGGTAAAATCAGCACAACTCATGAGTCCTGTGTCCGATCGGGGCATACTCTTTTTGTTTTAATAGAAAGCTTACTGCAAACATGATATGCATCACTCATGGGTAGCTAAGGCACCAAGGTGGGCAACCCACACAGCCGCCTGCCCTAACAGCTCACAGAACCGTGGGTATAAGCACACGAAACAAGAGAGCCGTAGCCTGAAATGTTGTAACTTTCACGTCTGGTGTCCGATCGGGCCGAATTTTTTTTTCCTGGAAAGCTTACGACAAGGGCAACACTACAAAAAGCGAAAATCAGAGGATGGAGTATCATATAATTCTACAAAATTTAAATACATAGCTAGAGGTGATATACCGGTCCGTATATCTTATGCCCACACTAGATTTTTCAGGCCACGTCGAATAGTTTTACGGTGAAGGCCACACACGATATATCATGGGAGGGACCTAGACGACTGCGTTTACGGAGAGGCAACGAACAATGGAGGTACCGCACATAATTTGGGAGTCCATCCCATCATGCTGTTAGTGTTAACAAGTGAAAAATATCAACTATGAGGTAAAATCAGCACAACTCATGAGTCCTGTGTCCGATCGGGGCATACTCTTTTTGTTTTAATAGAAAGCTTACTGCAAACATGATATGCATCACTCATGGGTAGCTAAGGCACCAAGGTGGGCAACCCACACAGCCGCCTGCCCTAACAGCTCACAGAACCGTGGGTATAAGCACACGAAACAAGAGAGCCGTAGCCTGAAATGTTGTAACTTTCACGTCTGGTGTCCGATCGGGCCGAATTTTTTTTTCCTGGAAAGCTTACGACAAGGGCAACACTACAAAAAGCGAAAATCAGAGGATGGAGTATCATATAATTCTACAAAATTTAAATACATAGCTAGAGGTGATATACCGGTCCGTATATCTTATGCCCACACTAGATTTTTCAGGCCACGTCGAATAGTTTTACGGTGAAGGCCACACACGATATATCATGGGAGGGACCTAGACGACTGCGTTTACGGAGAGGCAACGAACAATGGAGGTACCGCACATAATTTGGGAGTCCATCCCATCATGCTGTTAGTGTTAACAAGTGAAAAATATCAACTATAAGGTAAAATCAGCACAACTCATGAGTCCTGTGTCCGATCGGGGCATACTCTTTTTGTTTTAATAGAAAGCTTACTGCAAACATGATATGCATCACTCATGGGTAGCTAAGGCACCAAGGTGGGCAACCCACACAGCCGCCTGCCCTAACAGCTCACAGAACCGTGGGTATAAGCACACGAAACAAGAGAGCCGTAGCCTGAAATGTTGTAACTTTCACGTCTGGTGTCCGATCGGGCCGAATTTTTTTTTCCTGGAAAGCTTACGACAAGGGCAACACTACAAAAAGCGAAAATCAGAGGATGGAGTATCATATAATTCTACAAAATTTAAATACATAGCTAGAGGTGATATACCGGTCCGTATATCTTATGCCCACACTAGATTTTTCAGGCCACGTCGAATAGTTTTACGGTGAAGGCCACACACGATATATCATGGGAGGGACCTAGACGACTGCGTTTACGGAGAGGCAACGAACAATGGAGGTACCGCACATAATTTGGGAGTCCATCCCATCATGCTGTTAGTGTTAACAAGTGAAAAATATCAACTATAAGGTAAAATCAGCACAACTCATGAGTCCTGTGTCCGATCGGGGCATACTCTTTTTGTTTTAATAGAAAGCTTACTGCAAACATGATATGCATCACTCATGGGTAGCTAAGGCACCAAGGTGGGCAACCCACACAGCCGCCTGCCCTAACAGCTCACAGAACCGTGGGTATAAGCACACGAAACAAGAGAGCCGTAGCCTGAAATGTTGTAACTTTCACGTCTGGTGTCCGATCGGGCCGAATTTTTTTTTCCTGGAAAGCTTACGACAAGGGCAACACTACAAAAAGCGAAAATCAGAGGATGGAGTATCATATAATTCTACAAAATTTAAATACATAGCTAGAGGTGATATACCGGTCCGTATATCTTATGCCCACACTAGATTTTTCAGGCCACGTCGAATAGTTTTACGGTGAAGGCCACACACGATATATCATGGGAGGGACCTAGACGACTGCGTTTACGGAGAGGCAACGAACAATGGAGGTACCGCACATAATTTGGGAGTCCATCCCATCATGCTGTTAGTGTTAACAAGTGAAAAATATCAACTATAAGGTAAAATCAGCACAACTCATGAGTCCTGTGTCCGATCGGGGCATACTCTTTTTGTTTTAATAGAAAGCTTACTGCAAACATGATATGCATCACTCATGGGTAGCTAAGGCACCAAGGTGGGCAACCCACACAGCCGCCTGCCCTAACAGCTCACAGAACCGTGGGTATAAGCACACGAAACAAGAGAGCCGTAGCCTGAAATGTTGTAACTTTCACGTCTGGTGTCCGATCGGGCCGAATTTTTTTTTCCTGGAAAGCTTACGACAAGGGCAACACTACAAAAAGCGAAAATCAGAGGATGGAGTATCATATAATTCTACAAAATTTAAATACATAGCTAGAGGTGATATACCGGTCCGTATATCTTATGCCCACACTAGATTTTTCAGGCCACGTCGAATAGTTTTACGGTGAAGGCCACACACGATATATCATGGGAGGGACCTAGACGACTGCGTTTACGGAGAGGCAACGAACAATGGAGGTACCGCACATAATTTGGGAGTCCATCCCATCATGCTGTTAGTGTTAACAAGTGAAAAATATCAACTATGAGGTAAAATCAGCACAACTCATGAGTCCTGTGTCCGATCGGGGCATACTCTTTTTGTTTTAATAGAAAGCTTACTGCAAACATGATATGCATCACTCATGGGTAGCTAAGGCACCAAGGTGGGCAACCCACACAGCCGCCTGCCCTAACAGCTCACAGAACCGTGGGTATAAGCACACGAAACAAGAGAGCCGTAGCCTGAAATGTTGTAACTTTCACGTCTGGTGTCCGATCGGGCCGAATTTTTTTTTCCTGGAAAGCTTACGACAAGGGCAACACTACAAAAAGCGAAAATCAGAGGATGGAGTATCATATAATTCTACAAAATTTAAATACATAGCTAGAGGTGATATACCGGTCCGTATATCTTATGCCCACACTAGATTTTTCAGGCCACGTCGAATAGTTTTACGGTGAAGGCCACACACGATATATCATGGGAGGGACCTAGACGACTGCGTTTACGGAGAGGCAACGAACAATGGAGGTACCGCACATAATTTGGGAGTCCATCCCATCATGCTGTTAGTGTTAACAAGTGAAAAATATCAACTATAAGGTAAAATCAGCACAACTCATGAGTCCTGTGTCCGATCGGGGCATACTCTTTTTGTTTTAATAGAAAGCTTACTGCAAACATGATATGCATCACTCATGGGTAGCTAAGGCACCAAGGTGGGCAACCCACACAGCCGCCTGCCCTAACAGCTCACAGAACCGTGGGTATAAGCACACGAAACAAGAGAGCCGTAGCCTGAAATGTTGTAACTTTCACGTCTGGTGTCCGATCGGGCCGAATTTTTTTTTCCTGGAAAGCTTACGACAAGGGCAACACTACAAAAAGCGAAAATCAGAGGATGGAGTATCATATAATTCTACAAAATTTAAATACATAGCTAGAGGTGATATACCGGTCCGTATATCTTATGCCCACACTAGATTTTTCAGGCCACGTCGAATAGTTTTACGGTGAAGGCCACACACGATATATCATGGGAGGGACCTAGACGACTGCGTTTACGGAGAGGCAACGAACAATGGAGGTACCGCACATAATTTGGGAGTCCATCCCATCATGCTGTTAGTGTTAACAAGTGAAAAATATCAACTATAAGGTAAAATCAGCACAACTCATGAGTCCTGTGTCCGATCGGGGCATACTCTTTTTGTTTTAATAGAAAGCTTACTGCAAACATGATATGCATCACTCATGGGTAGCTAAGGCACCAAGGTGGGCAACCCACACAGCCGCCTGCCCTAACAGCTCACAGAACCGTGGGTATAAGCACACGAAACAAGAGAGCCGTAGCCTGAAATGTTGTAACTTTCACGTCTGGTGTCCGATCGGGCCGAATTTTTTTTTCCTGGAAAGCTTACGACAAGGGCAACACTACAAAAAGCGAAAATCAGAGGATGGAGTATCATATAATTCTACAAAATTTAAATACATAGCTAGAGGTGATATACCGGTCCGTATATCTTATGCCCACACTAGATTTTTCAGGCCACGTCGAATAGTTTTACGGTGAAGGCCACACACGATATATCATGGGAGGGACCTAGACGACTGCGTTTACGGAGAGGCAACGAACAATGGAGGTACCGCACATAATTTGGGAGTCCATCCCATCATGCTGTTAGTGTTAACAAGTGAAAAATATCAACTATAAGGTAAAATC
The DNA here is from genome assembly GCA_030378355.1 of Eleusine indica. NCBI lineage: Eukaryota > Viridiplantae > Streptophyta > Magnoliopsida > Poales > Poaceae > Eleusine > Eleusine indica. The sequence goes on from JARKIM010000042.1 coordinate 67,773, forward strand.
AGCACAACTCATGAGTCCTGTGTCCGATCGGGGCATACTCTTTTTGTTTTAATAGAAAGCTTACTGCAAACATGATATGCATCACTCATGGGTAGCTAAGGCACCAAGGTGGGCAACCCACACAGCCGCCTGCCCTAACAGCTCACAGAACCGTGGGTATAAGCACACGAAACAAGAGAGCCGTAGCCTGAAATGTTGTAACTTTCACGTCTGGTGTCCGATCGGGCCGAATTTTTTTTTCCTGGAAAGCTTACGACAAGGGCAACACTACAAAAAGCGAAAATCAGAGGATGGAGTATCATATAATTCTACAAAATTTAAATACATAGCTAGAGGTGATATACCGGTCCGTATATCTTATGCCCACACTAGATTTTTCAGGCCACGTCGAATAGTTTTACGGTGAAGGCCACACACGATATATCATGGGAGGGACCTAGACGACTGCGTTTACGGAGAGGCAACGAACAATGGAGGTACCGCACATAATTTGGGAGTCCATCCCATCATGCTGTTAGTGTTAACAAGTGAAAAATATCAACTATAAGGTAAAATCAGCACAACTCATGAGTCCTGTGTCCGATCGGGGCATACTCTTTTTGTTTTAATAGAAAGCTTACTGCAAACATGATATGCATCACTCATGGGTAGCTAAGGCACCAAGGTGGGCAACCCACACAGCCGCCTGCCCTAACAGCTCACAGAACCGTGGGTATAAGCACACGAAACAAGAGAGCCGTAGCCTGAAATGTTGTAACTTTCACGTCTGGTGTCCGATCGGGCCGAATTTTTTTTTCCTGGAAAGCTTACGACAAGGGCAACACTACAAAAAGCGAAAATCAGAGGATGGAGTATCATATAATTCTACAAAATTTAAATACATAGCTAGAGGTGATATACCGGTCCGTATATCTTATGCCCACACTAGATTTTTCAGGCCACGTCGAATAGTTTTACGGTGAAGGCCACACACGATATATCATGGGAGGGACCTAGACGACTGCGTTTACGGAGAGGCAACGAACAATGGAGGTACCGCACATAATTTGGGAGTCCATCCCATCATGCTGTTAGTGTTAACAAGTGAAAAATATCAACTATGAGGTAAAATCAGCACAACTCATGAGTCCTGTGTCCGATCGGGGCATACTCTTTTTGTTTTAATAGAAAGCTTACTGCAAACATGATATGCATCACTCATGGGTAGCTAAGGCACCAAGGTGGGCAACCCACACAGCCGCCTGCCCTAACAGCTCACAGAACCGTGGGTATAAGCACACGAAACAAGAGAGCCGTAGCCTGAAATGTTGTAACTTTCACGTCTGGTGTCCGATCGGGCCGAATTTTTTTTTCCTGGAAAGCTTACGACAAGGGCAACACTACAAAAAGCGAAAATCAGAGGATGGAGTATCATATAATTCTACAAAATTTAAATACATAGCTAGAGGTGATATACCGGTCCGTATATCTTATGCCCACACTAGATTTTTCAGGCCACGTCGAATAGTTTTACGGTGAAGGCCACACACGATATATCATGGGAGGGACCTAGACGACTGCGTTTACGGAGAGGCAACGAACAATGGAGGTACCGCACATAATTTGGGAGTCCATCCCATCATGCTGTTAGTGTTAACAAGTGAAAAATATCAACTATGAGGTAAAATCAGCACAACTCATGAGTCCTGTGTCCGATCGGGGCATACTCTTTTTGTTTTAATAGAAAGCTTACTGCAAACATGATATGCATCACTCATGGGTAGCTAAGGCACCAAGGTGGGCAACCCACACAGCCGCCTGCCCTAACAGCTCACAGAACCGTGGGTATAAGCACACGAAACAAGAGAGCCGTAGCCTGAAATGTTGTAACTTTCACGTCTGGTGTCCGATCGGGCCGAATTTTTTTTTCCTGGAAAGCTTACGACAAGGGCAACACTACAAAAAGCGAAAATCAGAGGATGGAGTATCATATAATTCTACAAAATTTAAATACATAGCTAGAGGTGATATACCGGTCCGTATATCTTATGCCCACACTAGATTTTTCAGGCCACGTCGAATAGTTTTACGGTGAAGGCCACACACGATATATCATGGGAGGGACCTAGACGACTGCGTTTACGGAGAGGCAACGAACAATGGAGGTACCGCACATAATTTGGGAGTCCATCCCATCATGCTGTTAGTGTTAACAAGTGAAAAATATCAACTATGAGGTAAAATCAGCACAACTCATGAGTCCTGTGTCCGATCGGGGCATACTCTTTTTGTTTTAATAGAAAGCTTACTGCAAACATGATATGCATCACTCATGGGTAGCTAAGGCACCAAGGTGGGCAACCCACACAGCCGCCTGCCCTAACAGCTCACAGAACCGTGGGTATAAGCACACGAAACAAGAGAGCCGTAGCCTGAAATGTTGTAACTTTCACGTCTGGTGTCCGATCGGGCCGAATTTTTTTTTCCTGGAAAGCTTACGACAAGGGCAACACTACAAAAAGCGAAAATCAGAGGATGGAGTATCATATAATTCTACAAAATTTAAATACATAGCTAGAGGTGATATACCGGTCCGTATATCTTATGCCCACACTAGATTTTTCAGGCCACGTCGAATAGTTTTACGGTGAAGGCCACACACGATATATCATGGGAGGGACCTAGACGACTGCGTTTACGGAGAGGCAACGAACAATGGAGGTACCGCACATAATTTGGGAGTCCATCCCATCATGCTGTTAGTGTTAACAAGTGAAAAATATCAACTATAAGGTAAAATCAGCACAACTCATGAGTCCTGTGTCCGATCGGGGCATACTCTTTTTGTTTTAATAGAAAGCTTACTGCAAACATGATATGCATCACTCATGGGTAGCTAAGGCACCAAGGTGGGCAACCCACACAGCCGCCTGCCCTAACAGCTCACAGAACCGTGGGTATAAGCACACGAAACAAGAGAGCCGTAGCCTGAAATGTTGTAACTTTCACGTCTGGTGTCCGATCGGGCCGAATTTTTTTTTCCTGGAAAGCTTACGACAAGGGCAACACTACAAAAAGCGAAAATCAGAGGATGGAGTATCATATAATTCTACAAAATTTAAATACATAGCTAGAGGTGATATACCGGTCCGTATATCTTATGCCCACACTAGATTTTTCAGGCCACGTCGAATAGTTTTACGGTGAAGGCCACACACGATATATCATGGGAGGGACCTAGACGACTGCGTTTACGGAGAGGCAACGAACAATGGAGGTACCGCACATAATTTGGGAGTCCATCCCATCATGCTGTTAGTGTTAACAAGTGAAAAATATCAACTATAAGGTAAAATCAGCACAACTCATGAGTCCTGTGTCCGATCGGGGCATACTCTTTTTGTTTTAATAGAAAGCTTACTGCAAACATGATATGCATCACTCATGGGTAGCTAAGGCACCAAGGTGGGCAACCCACACAGCCGCCTGCCCTAACAGCTCACAGAACCGTGGGTATAAGCACACGAAACAAGAGAGCCGTAGCCTGAAATGTTGTAACTTTCACGTCTGGTGTCCGATCGGGCCGAATTTTTTTTTCCTGGAAAGCTTACGACAAGGGCAACACTACAAAAAGCGAAAATCAGAGGATGGAGTATCATATAATTCTACAAAATTTAAATACATAGCTAGAGGTGATATACCGGTCCGTATATCTTATGCCCACACTAGATTTTTCAGGCCACGTCGAATAGTTTTACGGTGAAGGCCACACACGATATATCATGGGAGGGACCTAGACGACTGCGTTTACGGAGAGGCAACGAACAATGGAGGTACCGCACATAATTTGGGAGTCCATCCCATCATGCTGTTAGTGTTAACAAGTGAAAAATATCAACTATAAGGTAAAATCAGCACAACTCATGAGTCCTGTGTCCGATCGGGGCATACTCTTTTTGTTTTAATAGAAAGCTTACTGCAAACATGATATGCATCACTCATGGGTAGCTAAGGCACCAAGGTGGGCAACCCACACAGCCGCCTGCCCTAACAGCTCACAGAACCGTGGGTATAAGCACACGAAACAAGAGAGCCGTAGCCTGAAATGTTGTAACTTTCACGTCTGGTGTCCGATCGGGCCGAATTTTTTTTTCCTGGAAAGCTTACGACAAGGGCAACACTACAAAAAGCGAAAATCAGAGGATGGAGTATCATATAATTCTACAAAATTTAAATACATAGCTAGAGGTGATATACCGGTCCGTATATCTTATGCCCACACTAGATTTTTCAGGCCACGTCGAATAGTTTTACGGTGAAGGCCACACACGATATATCATGGGAGGGACCTAGACGACTGCGTTTACGGAGAGGCAACGAACAATGGAGGTACCGCACATAATTTGGGAGTCCATCCCATCATGCTGTTAGTGTTAACAAGTGAAAAATATCAACTATAAGGTAAAATCAGCACAACTCATGAGTCCTGTGTCCGATCGGGGCATACTCTTTTTGTTTTAATAGAAAGCTTACTGCAAACATGATATGCATCACTCATGGGTAGCTAAGGCACCAAGGTGGGCAACCCACACAGCCGCCTGCCCTAACAGCTCACAGAACCGTGGGTATAAGCACACGAAACAAGAGAGCCGTAGCCTGAAATGTTGTAACTTTCACGTCTGGTGTCCGATCGGGCCGAATTTTTTTTTCCTGGAAAGCTTACGACAAGGGCAACACTACAAAAAGCGAAAATCAGAGGATGGAGTATCATATAATTCTACAAAATTTAAATACATAGCTAGAGGTGATATACCGGTCCGTATATCTTATGCCCACACTAGATTTTTCAGGCCACGTCGAATAGTTTTACGGTGAAGGCCACACACGATATATCATGGGAGGGACCTAGACGACTGCGTTTACGGAGAGGCAACGAACAATGGAGGTACCGCACATAATTTGGGAGTCCATCCCATCATGCTGTTAGTGTTAACAAGTGAAAAATATCAACTATAAGGTAAAATCAGCACAACTCATGAGTCCTGTGTCCGATCGGGGCATACTCTTTTTGTTTTAATAGAAAGCTTACTGCAAACATGATATGCATCACTCATGGGTAGCTAAGGCACCAAGGTGGGCAACCCACACAGCCGCCTGCCCTAACAGCTCACAGAACCGTGGGTATAAGCACACGAAACAAGAGAGCCGTAGCCTGAAATGTTGTAACTTTCACGTCTGGTGTCCGATCGGGCCGAATTTTTTTTTCCTGGAAAGCTTACGACAAGGGCAACACTACAAAAAGCGAAAATCAGAGGATGGAGTATCATATAATTCTACAAAATTTAAATACATAGCTAGAGGTGATATACCGGTCCGTATATCTTATGCCCACACTAGATTTTTCAGGCCACGTCGAATAGTTTTACGGTGAAGGCCACACACGATATATCATGGGAGGGACCTAGACGACTGCGTTTACGGAGAGGCAACGAACAATGGAGGTACCGCACATAATTTGGGAGTCCATCCCATCATGCTGTTAGTGTTAACAAGTGAAAAATATCAACTATAAGGTAAAATCAGCACAACTCATGAGTCCTGTGTCCGATCGGGGCATACTCTTTTTGTTTTAATAGAAAGCTTACTGCAAACATGATATGCATCACTCATGGGTAGCTAAGGCACCAAGGTGGGCAACCCACACAGCCGCCTGCCCTAACAGCTCACAGAACCGTGGGTATAAGCACACGAAACAAGAGAGCCGTAGCCTGAAATGTTGTAACTTTCACGTCTGGTGTCCGATCGGGCCGAATTTTTTTTTCCTGGAAAGCTTACGACAAGGGCAACACTACAAAAAGCGAAAATCAGAGGATGGAGTATCATATAATTCTACAAAATTTAAATACATAGCTAGAGGTGATATACCGGTCCGTATATCTTATGCCCACACTAGATTTTTCAGGCCACGTCGAATAGTTTTACGGTGAAGGCCACACACGATATATCATGGGAGGGACCTAGACGACTGCGTTTACGGAGAGGCAACGAACAATGGAGGTACCGCACATAATTTGGGAGTCCATCCCATCATGCTGTTAGTGTTAACAAGTGAAAAATATCAACTATAAGGTAAAATCAGCACAACTCATGAGTCCTGTGTCCGATCGGGGCATACTCTTTTTGTTTTAATAGAAAGCTTACTGCAAACATGATATGCATCACTCATGGGTAGCTAAGGCACCAAGGTGGGCAACCCACACAGCCGCCTGCCCTAACAGCTCACAGAACCGTGGGTATAAGCACACGAAACAAGAGAGCCGTAGCCTGAAATGTTGTAACTTTCACGTCTGGTGTCCGATCGGGCCGAATTTTTTTTTCCTGGAAAGCTTACGACAAGGGCAACACTACAAAAAGCGAAAATCAGAGGATGGAGTATCATATAATTCTACAAAATTTAAATACATAGCTAGAGGTGATATACCGGTCCGTATATCTTATGCCCACACTAGATTTTTCAGGCCACGTCGAATAGTTTTACGGTGAAGGCCACACACGATATATCATGGGAGGGACCTAGACGACTGCGTTTACGGAGAGGCAACGAACAATGGAGGTACCGCACATAATTTGGGAGTCCATCCCATCATGCTGTTAGTGTTAACAAGTGAAAAATATCAACTATAAGGTAAAATCAGCACAACTCATGAGTCCTGTGTCCGATCGGGGCATACTCTTTTTGTTTTAATAGAAAGCTTACTGCAAACATGATATGCATCACTCATGGGTAGCTAAGGCACCAAGGTGGGCAACCCACACAGCCGCCTGCCCTAACAGCTCACAGAACCGTGGGTATAAGCACACGAAACAAGAGAGCCGTAGCCTGAAATGTTGTAACTTTCACGTCTGGTGTCCGATCGGGCCGAATTTTTTTTTCCTGGAAAGCTTACGACAAGGGCAACACTACAAAAAGCGAAAATCAGAGGATGGAGTATCATATAATTCTACAAAATTTAAATACATAGCTAGAGGTGATATACCGGTCCGTATATCTTATGCCCACACTAGATTTTTCAGGCCACGTCGAATAGTTTTACGGTGAAGGCCACACACGATATATCATGGGAGGGACCTAGACGACTGCGTTTACGGAGAGGCAACGAACAATGGAGGTACCGCACATAATTTGGGAGTCCATCCCATCATGCTGTTAGTGTTAACAAGTGAAAAATATCAACTATAAGGTAAAATCAGCACAACTCATGAGTCCTGTGTCCGATCGGGGCATACTCTTTTTGTTTTAATAGAAAGCTTACTGCAAACATGATATGCATCACTCATGGGTAGCTAAGGCACCAAGGTGGGCAACCCACACAGCCGCCTGCCCTAACAGCTCACAGAACCGTGGGTATAAGCACACGAAACAAGAGAGCCGTAGCCTGAAATGTTGTAACTTTCACGTCTGGTGTCCGATCGGGCCGAATTTTTTTTTCCTGGAAAGCTTACGACAAGGGCAACACTACAAAAAGCGAAAATCAGAGGATGGAGTATCATATAATTCTACAAAATTTAAATACATAGCTAGAGGTGATATACCGGTCCGTATATCTTATGCCCACACTAGATTTTTCAGGCCACGTCGAATAGTTTTACGGTGAAGGCCACACACGATATATCATGGGAGGGACCTAGACGACTGCGTTTACGGAGAGGCAACGAACAATGGAGGTACCGCACATAATTTGGGAGTCCATCCCATCATGCTGTTAGTGTTAACAAGTGAAAAATATCAACTATAAGGTAAAATCAGCACAACTCATGAGTCCTGTGTCCGATCGGGGCATACTCTTTTTGTTTTAATAGAAAGCTTACTGCAAACATGATATGCATCACTCATGGGTAGCTAAGGCACCAAGGTGGGCAACCCACACAGCCGCCTGCCCTAACAGCTCACAGAACCGTGGGTATAAGCACACGAAACAAGAGAGCCGTAGCCTGAAATGTTGTAACTTTCACGTCTGGTGTCCGATCGGGCCGAATTTTTTTTTCCTGGAAAGCTTACGACAAGGGCAACACTACAAAAAGCGAAAATCAGAGGATGGAGTATCATATAATTCTACAAAATTTAAATACATAGCTAGAGGTGATATACCGGTCCGTATATCTTATGCCCACACTAGATTTTTCAGGCCACGTCGAATAGTTTTACGGTGAAGGCCACACACGATATATCATGGGAGGGACCTAGACGACTGCGTTTACGGAGAGGCAACGAACAATGGAGGTACCGCACATAATTTGGGAGTCCATCCCATCATGCTGTTAGTGTTAACAAGTGAAAAATATCAACTATAAGGTAAAATCAGCACAACTCATGAGTCCTGTGTCCGATCGGGGCATACTCTTTTTGTTTTAATAGAAAGCTTACTGCAAACATGATATGCATCACTCATGGGTAGCTAAGGCACCAAGGTGGGCAACCCACACAGCCGCCTGCCCTAACAGCTCACAGAACCGTGGGTATAAGCACACGAAACAAGAGAGCCGTAGCCTGAAATGTTGTAACTTTCACGTCTGGTGTCCGATCGGGCCGAATTTTTTTTTCCTGGAAAGCTTACGACAAGGGCAACACTACAAAAAGCGAAAATCAGAGGATGGAGTATCATATAATTCTACAAAATTTAAATACATAGCTAGAGGTGATATACCGGTCCGTATATCTTATGCCCACACTAGATTTTTCAGGCCACGTCGAATAGTTTTACGGTGAAGGCCACACACGATATATCATGGGAGGGACCTAGACGACTGCGTTTACGGAGAGGCAACGAACAATGGAGGTACCGCACATAATTTGGGAGTCCATCCCATCATGCTGTTAGTGTTAACAAGTGAAAAATATCAACTATAAGGTAAAATCAGCACAACTCATGAGTCCTGTGTCCGATCGGGGCATACTCTTTTTGTTTTAATAGAAAGCTTACTGCAAACATGATATGCATCACTCATGGGTAGCTAAGGCACCAAGGTGGGCAACCCACACAGCCGCCTGCCCTAACAGCTCACAGAACCGTGGGTATAAGCACACGAAACAAGAGAGCCGTAGCCTGAAATGTTGTAACTTTCACGTCTGGTGTCCGATCGGGCCGAATTTTTTTTTCCTGGAAAGCTTACGACAAGGGCAACACTACAAAAAGCGAAAATCAGAGGATGGAGTATCATATAATTCTACAAAATTTAAATACATAGCTAGAGGTGATATACCGGTCCGTATATCTTATGCCCACACTAGATTTTTCAGGCCACGTCGAATAGTTTTACGGTGAAGGCCACACACGATATATCATGGGAGGGACCTAGACGACTGCGTTTACGGAGAGGCAACGAACAATGGAGGTACCGCACATAATTTGGGAGTCCATCCCATCATGCTGTTAGTGTTAACAAGTGAAAAATATCAACTATAAGGTAAAATCAGCACAACTCATGAGTCCTGTGTCCGATCGGGGCATACTCTTTTTGTTTTAATAGAAAGCTTACTGCAAACATGATATGCATCACTCATGGGTAGCTAAGGCACCAAGGTGGGCAACCCACACAGCCGCCTGCCCTAACAGCTCACAGAACCGTGGGTATAAGCACACGAAACAAGAGAGCCGTAGCCTGAAATGTTGTAACTTTCACGTCTGGTGTCCGATCGGGCCGAATTTTTTTTTCCTGGAAAGCTTACGACAAGGGCAACACTACAAAAAGCGAAAATCAGAGGATGGAGTATCATATAATTCTACAAAATTTAAATACATAGCTAGAGGTGATATACCGGTCCGTATATCTTATGCCCACACTAGATTTTTCAGGCCACGTCGAATAGTTTTACGGTGAAGGCCACACACGATATATCATGGGAGGGACCTAGACGACTGCGTTTACGGAGAGGCAACGAACAATGGAGGTACCGCACATAATTTGGGAGTCCATCCCATCATGCTGTTAGTGTTAACAAGTGAAAAATATCAACTATAAGGTAAAATCAGCACAACTCATGAGTCCTGTGTCCGATCGGGGCATACTCTTTTTGTTTTAATAGAAAGCTTACTGCAAACATGATATGCATCACTCATGGGTAGCTAAGGCACCAAGGTGGGCAACCCACACAGCCGCCTGCCCTAACAGCTCACAGAACCGTGGGTATAAGCACACGAAACAAGAGAGCCGTAGCCTGAAATGTTGTAACTTTCACGTCTGGTGTCCGATCGGGCCGAATTTTTTTTTCCTGGAAAGCTTACGACAAGGGCAACACTACAAAAAGCGAAAATCAGAGGATGGAGTATCATATAATTCTACAAAATTTAAATACATAGCTAGAGGTGATATACCGGTCCGTATATCTTATGCCCACACTAGATTTTTCAGGCCACGTCGAATAGTTTTACGGTGAAGGCCACACACGATATATCATGGGAGGGACCTAGACGACTGCGTTTACGGAGAGGCAACGAACAATGGAGGTACCGCACATAATTTGGGAGTCCATCCCATCATGCTGTTAGTGTTAACAAGTGAAAAATATCAACTATGAGGTAAAATCAGCACAACTCATGAGTCCTGTGTCCGATCGGGGCATACTCTTTTTGTTTTAATAGAAAGCTTACTGCAAACATGATATGCATCACTCATGGGTAGCTAAGGCACCAAGGTGGGCAACCCACACAGCCGCCTGCCCTAACAGCTCACAGAACCGTGGGTATAAGCACACGAAACAAGAGAGCCGTAGCCTGAAATGTTGTAACTTTCACGTCTGGTGTCCGATCGGGCCGAATTTTTTTTTCCTGGAAAGCTTACGACAAGGGCAACACTACAAAAAGCGAAAATCAGAGGATGGAGTATCATATAATTCTACAAAATTTAAATACATAGCTAGAGGTGATATACCGGTCCGTATATCTTATGCCCACACTAGATTTTTCAGGCCACGTCGAATAGTTTTACGGTGAAGGCCACACACGATATATCATGGGAGGGACCTAGACGACTGCGTTTACGGAGAGGCAACGAACAATGGAGGTACCGCACATAATTTGGGAGTCCATCCCATCATGCTGTTAGTGTTAACAAGTGAAAAATATCAACTATAGGTAAAATCAGCACAACTCATGAGTCCTGTGTCCGATCGGGGCATACTCTTTTTGTTTTAATAGAAAGCTTACTGCAAACATGATATGCATCACTCATGGGTAGCTAAGGCACCAAGGTGGGCAACCCACACAGCCGCCTGCCCTAACAGCTCACAGAACCGTGGGTATAAGCACACGAAACAAGAGAGCCGTAGCCTGAAATGTTGTAACTTTCACGTCTGGTGTCCGATCGGGCCGAATTTTTTTTTCCTGGAAAGCTTACGACAAGGGCAACACTACAAAAAGCGAAAATCAGAGGATGGAGTATCATATAATTCTACAAAATTTAAATACATAGCTAGAGGTGATATACCGGTCCGTATATCTTATGCCCACACTAGATTTTTCAGGCCACGTCGAATAGTTTTACGGTGAAGGCCACACACGATATATCATGGGAGGGACCTAGACGACTGCGTTTACGGAGAGGCAACGAACAATGGAGGTACCGCACATAATTTGGGAGTCCATCCCATCATGCTGTTAGTGTTAACAAGTGAAAAATATCAACTATAAGGTAAAATCAGCACAACTCATGAGTCCTGTGTCCGATCGGGGCATACTCTTTTTGTTTTAATAGAAAGCTTACTGCAAACATGATATGCATCACTCATGGGTAGCTAAGGCACCAAGGTGGGCAACCCACACAGCCGCCTGCCCTAACAGCTCACAGAACCGTGGGTATAAGCACACGAAACAAGAGAGCCGTAGCCTGAAATGTTGTAACTTTCACGTCTGGTGTCCGATCGGGCCGAATTTTTTTTTCCTGGAAAGCTTACGACAAGGGCAACACTACAAAAAGCGAAAATCAGAGGATGGAGTATCATATAATTCTACAAAATTTAAATACATAGCTAGAGGTGATATACCGGTCCGTATATCTTATGCCCACACTAGATTTTTCAGGCCACGTCGAATAGTTTTACGGTGAAGGCCACACACGATATATCATGGGAGGGACCTAGACGACTGCGTTTACGGAGAGGCAACGAACAATGGAGGTACCGCACATAATTTGGGAGTCCATCCCATCATGCTGTTAGTGTTAACAAGTGAAAAATATCAACTATGAGGTAAAATCAGCACAACTCAATCTTCCTTTCCTCCTCTCCTTTTTTGTTGTGAGAGATAGTTGTGATTTACTCATGTGATATTTTTCATTTGTTAACACTAACAGCATGATGGGATGGACTCCCAAATTATGTGCGGTACCTCCATTGTTCGTTGCCTCTCCGTAACGCAGTCGTCTAGGTCCCTCCCATGATATATCGTGTGTGGCCTTCACCGTAAAACTATTCGACGTGGCCTGAAAAATCTAGTGTGGGCATAAGATATACGGACCGGTATATCACCTCTAGCTATGTATTTAAATTTTGTAGAATTATATGATACTCCATCCTCTGATTTTCGCTTTTTGTAGTGTTGCCCTTGTCGTAAGCTTTCCAGGAAAAAAAAATTCGGCCCGATCGGACACCAGACGTGAAAGTTACAACATTTCAGGCTACGGCTCTCTTGTTTCGTGTGCTTATACCCACGGTTCTGTGAGCTGTTAGGGCAGGCGGCTGTGTGGGTTGCCCACCTTGGTGCCTTAGCTACCCATGAGTGATGCATATCATGTTTGCAGTAAGCTTTCTATTAAAACAAAAAGAGTATGCCCCGATCGGACACAGGACTCATGAGTTGTGCTGATTTTACCTTATAGTTGATATTTTTCACTTGTTAACACTAACAGCATGATGGGATGGACTCCCAAATTATGTGCGGTACCTCCATTGTTCGTTGCCTCTCCGTAAACGCAGTCGTCTAGGTCCCTCCCATGATATATCGTGTGTGGCCTTCACCGTAAAACTATTCGACGTGGCCTGAAAAATCTAGTGTGGGCATAAGATATACGGACCGGTATATCACCTCTAGCTATGTATTTAAATTTTGTAGAATTATATGATACTCCATCCTCTGATTTTCGCTTTTTGTAGTGTTGCCCTTGTCGTAAGCTTTCCAGGAAAAAAAAATTCGGCCCGATCGGACACCAGACGTGAAAGTTACAACATTTCAGGCTACGGCTCTCTTGTTTCGTGTGCTTATACCCACGGTTCTGTGAGCTGTTAGGGCAGGCGGCTGTGTGGGTTGCCCACCTTGGTGCCTTAGCTACCCATGAGTGATGCATATCATGTTTGCAGTAAGCTTTCTATTAAAACAAAAAGAGTATGCCCCGATCGGACACAGGACTCATGAGTTATGCTGATTTTACCTTATAGTTGATATTTTTCACTTGTTAACACTAACAGCATGATGGGATGGACTCCCAAATTATGTGCGGTACCTCCATTGTTCGTTGCCTCTCCGTAAACGCAGTCGTCTAGGTCCCTCCCATGATATATCGTGTGTGGCCTTCACCGTAAAACTATTCGACGTGGCCTGAAAAATCTAGTGTGGGCATAAGATATACGGACCGGTATATCACCTCTAGCTATGTATTTAAATTTTGTAGAATTATATGATACTCCATCCTCTGATTTTCGCTTTTTGTAGTGTTGCCCTTGTCGTAAGCTTTCCAGGAAAAAAAAATTCGGCCCGATCGGACACCAGACGTGAAAGTTACAACATTTCAGGCTACGGCTCTCTTGTTTCGTGTGCTTATACCCACGGTTCTGTGAGCTGTTAGGGCAGGCGGCTGTGTGGGTTGCCCACCTTGGTGCCTTAGCTACCCATGAGTGATGCATATCATGTTTGCAGTAAGCTTTCTATTAAAACAAAAAGAGTATGCCCCGATCGGACACAGGACTCATGAGTTATGCTGATTTTACCTTATAGTTGATATTTTTCACTTGTTAACACTAACAGCATGATGGGATGGACTCCCAAATTATGTGCGGTACCTCCATTGTTCGTTGCCTCTCCGTAAACGCAGTCGTCTAGGTCCCTCCCATGATATATCGTGTGTGGCCTTCACCGTAAAACTATTCGACGTGGCCTGAAAAATCTAGTGTGGGCATAAGATATACGGACCGGTATATCACCTCTAGCTATGTATTTAAATTTTGTAGAATTATATGATACTCCATCCTCTGATTTTCGCTTTTTGTAGTGTTGCCCTTGTCGTAAGCTTTCCAGGAAAAAAAAATTCGGCCCGATCGGACACCAGACGTGAAAGTTACAACATTTCAGGCTACGGCTCTCTTGTTTCGTGTGCTTATACCCACGGTTCTGTGAGCTGTTAGGGCAGGCGGCTGTGTGGGTTGCCCACCTTGGTGCCTTAGCTACCCATGAGTGATGCATATCATGTTTGCAGTAAGCTTTCTATTAAACAAAAAGAGTATGCCCCGATCGGACACAGGACTCATGAGTTATGCTGATTTTACCTATAGTTGATATTTTTCACTTGTTAACACTAACAGCATGATGGGATGGACTCCCAAATTATGTGCGGTACCTCCATTGTTCGTTGCCTCTCCGTAAACGCAGTCGTCTAGGTCCCTCCCATGATATATCGTGTGTGGCCTTCACCGTAAAACTATTCGACGTGGCCTGAAAAATCTAGTGTGGGCATAAGATATACGGACCGGTATATCACCTCTAGCTATGTATTTAAATTTTGTAGAATTATATGATACTCCATCCTCTGATTTTCGCTTTTTGTAGTGTTGCCCTTGTCGTAAGCTTTCCAGGAAAAAAAAATTCGGCCCGATCGGACACCAGACGTGAAAGTTACAACATTTCAGGCTACGGCTCTCTTGTTTCGTGTGCTTATACCCACGGTTCTGTGAGCTGTTAGGGCAGGCGGCTGTGTGGGTTGCCCACCTTGGTGCCTTAGCTACCCATGAGTGATGCATATCATGTTTGCAGTAAGCTTTCTATTAAAACAAAAAGAGTATGCCCCGATCGGACACAGGACTCATGAGTTGTGCTGATTTTACCTTATAGTTGATATTTTTCACTTGTTAACACTAACAGCATGATGGGATGGACTCCCAAATTATGTGCGGTACCTCCATTGTTCGTTGCCTCTCCGTAAACGCAGTCGTCTAGGTCCCTCCCATGATATATCGTGTGTGGCCTTCACCGTAAAACTATTCGACGTGGCCTGAAAAATCTAGTGTGGGCATAAGATATACGGACCGGTATATCACCTCTAGCTATGTATTTAAATTTTGTAGAATTATATGATACTCCATCCTCTGATTTTCGCTTTTTGTAGTGTTGCCCTTGTCGTAAGCTTTCCAGGAAAAAAAAATTCGGCCCGATCGGACACCAGACGTGAAAGTTACAACATTTCAGGCTACGGCTCTCTTGTTTCGTGTGCTTATACCCACGGTTCTGTGAGCTGTTAGGGCAGGCGGCTGTGTGGGTTGCCCACCTTGGTGCCTTAGCTACCCATGAGTGATGCATATCATGTTTGCAGTAAGCTTTCTATTAAAACAAAAAGAGTATGCCCCGATCGGACACAGGACTCATGAGTTGTGCTGATTTTACCTCATAGTTGATATTTTTCACTTGTTAACACTAACAGCATGATGGGATGGACTCCCAAATTATGTGCGGTACCTCCATTGTTCGTTGCCTCTCCGTAAACGCAGTCGTCTAGGTCCCTCCCATGATATATCGTGTGTGGCCTTCACCGTAAAACTATTCGACGTGGCCTGAAAAATCTAGTGTGGGCATAAGATATACGGACCGGTATATCACCTCTAGCTATGTATTTAAATTTTGTAGAATTATATGATACTCCATCCTCTGATTTTCGCTTTTTGTAGTGTTGCCCTTGTCGTAAGCTTTCCAGGAAAAAAAAATTCGGCCCGATCGGACACCAGACGTGAAAGTTACAACATTTCAGGCTACGGCTCTCTTGTTTCGTGTGCTTATACCCACGGTTCTGTGAGCTGTTAGGGCAGGCGGCTGTGTGGGTTGCCCACCTTGGTGCCTTAGCTACCCATGAGTGATGCATATCATGTTTGCAGTAAGCTTTCTATTAAAACAAAAAGAGTATGCCCCGATCGGACACAGGACTCATGAGTTGTGCTGATTTTACCTTATAGTTGATATTTTTCACTTGTTAACACTAACAGCATGATGGGATGGACTCCCAAATTATGTGCGGTACCTCCATTGTTCGTTGCCTCTCCGTAAACGCAGTCGTCTAGGTCCCTCCCATGATATATCGTGTGTGGCCTTCACCGTAAAACTATTCGACGTGGCCTGAAAAATCTAGTGTGGGCATAAGATATACGGACCGGTATATCACCTCTAGCTATGTATTTAAATTTTGTAGAATTATATGATACTCCATCCTCTGATTTTCGCTTTTTGTAGTGTTGCCCTTGTCGTAAGCTTTCCAGGAAAAAAAATTCGGCCCGATCGGACACCAGACGTGAAAGTTACAACATTTCAGGCTACGGCTCTCTTGTTTCGTGTGCTTATACCCACGGTTCTGTGAGCTGTTAGGGCAGGCGGCTGTGTGGGTTGCCACCTTGGTGCCTTAGCTACCCATGAGTGATGCATATCATGTTTGCAGTAAGCTTTCTATTAAAACAAAAAGAGTATGCCCCGATCGGACACAGGACTCATGAGTTGTGCTGATTTTACCTCATAGTTGATATTTTTCACTTGTTAACACTAACAGCATGATGGGATGGACTCCCAAATTATGTGCGGTACCTCCATTGTTCGTTGCCTCTCCGTAAACGCAGTCGTCTAGGTCCCTCCCATGATATATCGTGTGTGGCCTTCACCGTAAAACTATTCGACGTGGCCTGAAAAATCTAGTGTGGGCATAAGATATACGGACCGGTATATCACCTCTAGCTATGTATTTAAATTTTGTAGAATTATATGATACTCCATCCTCTGATTTTCGCTTTTTGTAGTGTTGCCCTTGTCGTAAGCTTTCCAGGAAAAAAAATTCGGCCCGATCGGACACCAGACGTGAAAGTTACAACATTTCAGGCTACGGCTCTCTTGTTTCGTGTGCTTATACCCACGGTTCTGTGAGCTGTTAGGGCAGGCGGCTGTGTGGGTTGCCCACCTTGGTGCCTTAGCTACCCATGAGTGATGCATATCATGTTTGCAGTAAGCTTTCTATTAAAACAAAAAGAGTATGCCCCGATCGGACACAGGACTCATGAGTTGTGCTGATTTTACCTCATAGTTGATATTTTTCACTTGTTAACACTAACAGCATGATGGGATGGACTCCCAAATTATGTGCGGTACCTCCATTGTTCGTTGCCTCTCCGTAAACGCAGTCGTCTAGGTCCCTCCCATGATATATCGTGTGTGGCCTTCACCGTAAAACTATTCGACGTGGCCTGAAAAATCTAGTGTGGGCATAAGATATACGGACCGGTATATCACCTCTAGCTATGTATTTAAATTTTGTAGAATTATATGATACTCCATCTCTGATTTTCGCTTTTTGTAGTGTTGCCCTTGTCGTAAGCTTTCCAGGAAAAAAAAATTCGGCCCGATCGGACACCAGACGTGAAAGTTACAACATTTCAGGCTACGGCTCTCTTGTTTCGTGTGCTTATACCCACGGTTCTGTGAGCTGTTAGGGCAGGCGGCTGTGTGGGTTGCCCACCTTGGTGCCTTAGCTACCCATGAGTGATGCATATCATGTTTGCAGTAAGCTTTCTATTAAAACAAAAAGAGTATGCCCCGATCGGACACAGGACTCATGAGTTGTGCTGATTTTACCTCATAGTTGATATTTTTCACTTGTTAACACTAACAGCATGATGGGATGGACTCCCAAATTATGTGCGGTACCTCCATTGTTCGTTGCCTCTCCGTAAACGCAGTCGTCTAGGTCCCTCCCATGATATATCGTGTGTGGCCTTCACCGTAAAACTATTCGACGTGGCCTGAAAAATCTAGTGTGGGCATAAGATATACGGACCGGTATATCACCTCTAGCTATGTATTTAAATTTTGTAGAATTATATGATACTCCATCCTCTGATTTTCGCTTTTTGTAGTGTTGCCCTTGTCGTAAGCTTTCCAGGAAAAAAAAATTCGGCCCGATCGGACACCAGACGTGAAAGTTACAACATTTCAGGCTACGGCTCTCTTGTTTCGTGTGCTTATACCCACGGTTCTGTGAGCTGTTAGGGCAGGCGGCTGTGTGGGTTGCCCACCTTGGTGCCTTAGCTACCCATGAGTGATGCATATCATGTTTGCAGTAAGCTTTCTATTAAAACAAAAAGAGTATGCCCCGATCGGACACAGGACTCATGAGTTGTGCTGATTTTACCTCATAGTTGATATTTTTCACTTGTTAACACTAACAGCATGATGGGATGGACTCCCAAATTATGTGCGGTACCTCCATTGTTCGTTGCCTCTCCGTAAACGCAGTCGTCTAGGTCCCTCCCATGATATATCGTGTGTGGCCTTCACCGTAAAACTATTCGACGTGGCCTGAAAAATCTAGTGTGGGCATAAGATATACGGACCGGTATATCACCTCTAGCTATGTATTTAAATTTTGTAGAATTATATGATACTCCATCCTCTGATTTTCGCTTTTTGTAGTGTTGCCCTTGTCGTAAGCTTTCCAGGAAAAAAAAATTCGGCCCGATCGGACACCAGACGTGAAAGTTACAACATTTCAGGCTACGGCTCTCTTGTTTCGTGTGCTTATACCCACGGTTCTGTGAGCTGTTAGGGCAGGCGGCTGTGTGGGTTGCCCACCTTGGTGCCTTAGCTACCCATGAGTGATGCATATCATGTTTGCAGTAAGCTTTCTATTAAAACAAAAAGAGTATGCCCCGATCGGACACAGGACTCATGAGTTGTGCTGATTTTACCTCATAGTTGATATTTTTCACTTGTTAACACTAACAGCATGATGGGATGGACTCCCAAATTATGTGCGGTACCTCCATTGTTCGTTGCCTCTCCGTAAACGCAGTCGTCTAGGTCCCTCCCATGATATATCGTGTGTGGCCTTCACCGTAAAACTATTCGACGTGGCCTGAAAAATCTAGTGTGGGCATAAGATATACGGACCGGTATATCACCTCTAGCTATGTATTTAAATTTTGTAGAATTATATGATACTCCATCCTCTGATTTTCGCTTTTTGTAGTGTTGCCCTTGTCGTAAGCTTTCCAGGAAAAAAAAATTCGGCCCGATCGGACACCAGACGTGAAAGTTACAACATTTCAGGCTACGGCTCTCTTGTTTCGTGTGCTTATACCCACGGTTCTGTGAGCTGTTAGGGCAGGCGGCTGTGTGGGTTGCCCACCTTGGTGCCTTAGCTACCCATGAGTGATGCATATCATGTTTGCAGTAAGCTTTCTATTAAAACAAAAAGAGTATGCCCCGATCGGACACAGGACTCATGAGTTGTGCTGATTTTACCTCATAGTTGATATTTTTCACTTGTTAACACTAACAGCATGATGGGATGGACTCCCAAATTATGTGCGGTACCTCCATTGTTCGTTGCCTCTCCGTAAACGCAGTCGTCTAGGTCCCTCCCATGATATATCGTGTGTGGCCTTCACCGTAAAACTATTCGACGTGGCCTGAAAAATCTAGTGTGGGCATAAGATATACGGACCGGTATATCACCTCTAGCTATGTATTTAAATTTTGTAGAATTATATGATACTCCATCCTCTGATTTTCGCTTTTTGTAGTGTTGCCCTTGTCGTAAGCTTTCCAGGAAAAAAAATTCGGCCCGATCGGACACCAGACGTGAAAGTTACAACATTTCAGGCTACGGCTCTCTTGTTTCGTGTGCTTATACCCACGGTTCTGTGAGCTGTTAGGGCAGGCGGCTGTGTGGGTTGCCCACCTTGGTGCCTTAGTACCATGAGTGCTGCCTATCATGTTTGCAGTAAGCTTTCTATAAAACAAAAGAGTATGCCCGATCGGACACAGGACTCATGAGTTGTGCTGATTTTACCTCATAGTTGATATTTTTCACTTGTTAACACTAACAGCATGATGGGATGGACTCCCAAATTATGTGCGGTACCTCCATTGTTCGTTGCCTCTTCGTAAACGCAGTCGTCTAGGTCCCCTCCATGATATATGTGTGTGGCCTTCACCGTTAAAACTATTCGACGTGGCCTGAAAATCTAGTGTGGGCATAAGATATACGGGACGGTACTATCACCTCTAGCTATGTATTTAAATTTTGTAGAATTATATGATACTCCATCCTCTGATTTTCGCTTTTTGTAGTGTTGCCCTTGTCGTAAGCTTTCCAGGAAAAAAAATTCGGCCGATCGGACACAGACGTGAAAGTTACAACATTTCAGGCTACGGCTCTCTTGTTTCGTGTGCTTATACCCACGGTTCTGTGAGCTGTTAGGGCAGGCGGCTGTGTGGGTTGCCACCTTGGTGCCTTAGCTACCCATGAGTGATGCATATCATGTTTGCAGTAAGCTTTCTATTAAAACAAAAAGAGTATGCCCCGATCGGACACAGGACTCATGAGTTGTGCTGATTTTACCTTATAGTTGATATTTTTCACTTGTTAACACTAACAGCATGATGGGATGGACTCCCAAATTATGTGCGGTACCTCCATTGTTCGTTGCCTCTCCGTAAACGCAGTCGTCTAGGTCCTCCCATGATATATCGTGTGTGGCCTTCACCGTAAAACTATTCGACGTGGGCCTGAAAAATCTAGTGTGGGCATAAGAATACGGACCGGTATATCACCTCTAGCTATGTATTTAAATTTTGTAGAATTATATGATACTCCATCCTCTGATTTTCGCTTTTTGTAGTGTTGCCCTGTCGTAAGCTTTCCAGGAAAAAAAAATTCGGCCCGATCGGACACCAGACGTGAAAGTTACAACATTTCAGGCTACGGCTCTCTTGTTTCGTGTGCTTATACCCACGGTTCTGTGAGCTGTTAGGGCAGGCGGCTGTGTGGGTTGCCCACCTTGGTGCCTTAGCTACCCATGAGTGATGCATATCATGTTTGCAGTAAGCTTTCTATTAAACAAAAAGAGTATGCCCGATCGGACACAGGACTCATGAGTTGTGCTGATTTTACCTTATAGTTGATATTTTTCACTTGTTAACACTAACAGCATGATGGGATGGACTCCCAAATTATGTGCGGTACCTCCATTGTTCGTTGCCTCTTCGTAAACGCAGTCGTCTAGGTCCCTCCCATGATATATCGTGTGTGGCCTTCACCGTAAAACTATTCGACGTGGCCTGAAAAATCTAGTGTGGGCATAAGATATACGGACCGGTATATCACCTCTAGCTATGTATTTAAATTTTGTAGAATTATATGATACTCCATCCTCTGATTTTCGCTTTTTGTAGTGTTGCCCTTGTCGTAAGCTTTCCAGGAAAAAAAAATTCGGCCCGATCGGACACCAGACGTGAAAGTTACAACATTTCAGGCTACGGCTCTCTTGTTTCGTGTGCTTATACCCACGGTTCTGTGAGCTGTTAGGGCAGGCGGCTGTGTGGGTTGCCCACCTTGGTGCCTTAGCTACCCATGAGTGATGCATATCATGTTTGCAGTAAGCTTTCTATTAAAACAAAAGGAGTATGCCCCGATCGGACACAGGACTCATGAGTTATGCTGATTTTACCTCATAGTTGATATTTTTCACTTGTTAACACTAACAGCATGATGGGATGGACTCCCAAATTATGTGCGGTACCTCCATTGTTCGTTGCCTCTCCGTAAACGCAGTCGTCTAGGTCCCTCCCATGATATATCGTGTGTGGCCTTCACCGTAAAACTATTCGACGTGGCCTGAAAAATCTAGTGTGGGCATAAGATATACGGACCGGTATATCACCTCTAGCTATGTATTTAAATTTTGTAGAATTATATGATACTCCATCCTCTGATTTTCGCTTTTTGTAGTGTTGCCCTTGTCGTAAGCTTTCCAGGAAAAAAAAATTCGGCCCGATCGGACACCAGACGTGAAAGTTACAACATTTCAGGCTACGGCTCTCTTGTTTCGTGTGCTTATACCCACGGTTCTGTGAGCTGTTAGGGCAGGCGGCTGTGTGGGTTGCCCACCTTGGTGCCTTAGCTACCCATGAGTGATGCATATCATGTTTGCAGTAAGCTTTCTATTAAAACAAAAAGAGTATGCCCCGATCGGACACAGGACTCATGAGTTGTGCTGATTTTACCTCATAGTTGATATTTTTCACTTGTTAACACTAACAGCATGATGGGATGGACTCCCAAATTATGTGCGGTACCTCCATTGTTCGTTGCCTCTCCGTAAACGCAGTCGTCTAGGTCCCTCCCATGATATATCGTGTGTGGCCTTCACCGTAAAACTATTCGACGTGGCCTGAAAAATCTAGTGTGGGCATAAGATATACGGACCGGTATATCACCTCTAGCTATGTATTTAAATTTTGTAGAATTATATGATACTCCATCCTCTGATTTTCGCTTTTTGTAGTGTTGCCCTTGTCGTAAGCTTTCCAGGAAAAAAAAATTCGGCCCGATCGGACACCAGACGTGAAAGTTACAACATTTCAGGCTACGGCTCTCTTGTTTCGTGTGCTTATACCCACGGTTCTGTGAGCTGTTAGGGCAGGCGGCTGTGTGGGTTGCCCACCTTGGTGCCTTAGCTACCCATGAGTGATGCATATCATGTTTGCAGTAAGCTTTCTAATAAAACAAAAAGAGTATGCCCCGATCGGACACAGGACTCATGAGTTGTGCTGATTTTACCTCATAGTTGATATTTTTCACTTGTTAACACTAACAGCATGATGGGATGGACTCCCAAATTATGTGCGGTACCTCCATTGTTCGTTGCCTCTCCGTAAACGCAGTCGTCTAGGTCCCTCCCATGATATATCGTGTGTGGCCTTCACCGTAAAACTATTCGACGTGGCCTGAAAAATCTAGTGTGGGCATAAGATATACGGACCGGTATATCACCTCTAGCTATGTATTTAAATTTTGTAGAATTATATGATACTCCATCCTCTGATTTTCGCTTTTTGTAGTGTTGCCCTTGTCGTAAGCTTTCCAGGAAAAAAAATTCGGCCCGATCGGACACCAGACGTGAAAGTTACAACATTTCAGGCTACGGCTCTCTTGTTTCGTGTGCTTATACCCACGGTTCTGTGAGCTGTTAGGGCAGGCGGCTGTGTGGGTTGCCCACCTTGGTGCCTTAGCTACCCATGAGTGATGCATATCATGTTTGCAGTAAGCTTTCTATTAAAACAAAAAGAGTATGCCCCGATCGGACACAGGACTCATGAGTTGTGCTGATTTTACCTCATAGTTGATATTTTTCACTTGTTAACACTAACAGCATGATGGGATGGACTCCCAAATTATGTGCGGTACCTCCATTGTTCGTTGCCTCTCCGTAAACGCAGTCGTCTAGGTCCCTCCCATGATATATCGTGTGTGGCCTTCACCGTAAAACTATTCGACGTGGCCTGAAAAATCTAGTGTGGGCATAAGATATACGGACCGGTATATCACCTCTAGCTATGTATTTAAATTTTGTAGAATTATATGATACTCCATCCTCTGATTTTCGCTTTTTGTAGTGTTGCCCTTGTCGTAAGCTTTCCAGGAAAAAAAAATTCGGCCCGATCGGACACCAGACGTGAAAGTTACAACATTTCAGGCTACGGCTCTCTTGTTTCGTGTGCTTATACCACGGTTCTGTGAGCTGTTAGGGCAGGCGGCTGTGTGGGTTGCCCACCTTGGTGCCTTAGCTACCCATGAGTGATGCATATCATGTTTGCAGTAAGCTTTCTATTAAAACAAAAAGAGTATGCCCCGATCGGACACAGGACTCATGAGTTGTGCTGATTTTACCTCATAGTTGATATTTTTCACTTGTTAACACTAACAGCATGATGGGATGGACTCCCAAATTATGTGCGGTACCTCCATTGTTCGTTGCCTCTCCGTAAACGCAGTCGTCTAGGTCCCTCCCATGATATATCGTGTGTGGCCTTCACCGTAAAACTATTCGACGTGGCCTGAAAAATCTAGTGTGGGCATAAGATATACGGACCGGTATATCACCTCTAGCTATGTATTTAAATTTTGTAGAATTATATGATACTCCATCCTCTGATTTTCGCTTTTTGTAGTGTTGCCCTTGTCGTAAGCTTTCCAGGAAAAAAAAATTCGGCCCGATCGGACACCAGACGTGAAAGTTACAACATTTCAGGCTACGGCTCTCTTGTTTCGTGTGCTTATACCCACGGTTCTGTGAGCTGTTAGGGCAGGCGGCTGTGTGGGTTGCCCACCTTGGTGCCTTAGCTACCCATGAGTGATGCATATCATGTTTGCAGTAAGCTTTCTATTAAAACAAAAGAGTATGCCCCGATCGGACACAGGACTCATGAGTTGTGCTGATTTTACCTCATAGTTGATATTTTTCACTTGTTAACACTAACAGCATGATGGGATGGACTCCCAAATTATGTGCGGTACCTCCATTGTTCGTTGCCTCTCCGTAAACGCAGTCGTCTAGGTCCCTCCCATGATATATCGTGTGTGGCCTTCACCGTAAAAACTATTCGACGTGGCCTGAAAAATCTAGTGTGGGCATAAGATATACGGACCGGTATATCACCTCTAGCTATGTATTTAAATTTTGTAGAATTATATGATACTCCATCCTCTGATTTTCGCTTTTTGTAGTGTTGCCCTTGTCGTAAGCTTTCCAGGAAAAAAAAATTCGGCCCGATCGGACACCAGACGTGAAAGTTACAACATTTCAGGCTACGGCTCTCTTGTTTCGTGTGCTTATACCCACGGTTCTGTGAGCTGTTAGGGCAGGCGGCTGTGTGGGTTGCCCACCTTGGTGCCTTAGCTACCCATGAGTGATGCATATCATGTTTGCAGTAAGCTTTCTATTAAAACAAAAAGAGTATGCCCCGATCGGACACAGGACTCATGAGTTGTGCTGATTTTACCTCATAGTTGATATTTTTCACTTGTTAACACTAACAGCATGATGGGATGGACTCCCAAATTATGTGCGGTACCTCCATTGTTCGTTGCCTCTCCGTAAACGCAGTCGTCTAGGTCCCTCCCATGATATATCGTGTGTGGCCTTCACCGTAAAACTATTCGACGTGGCCTGAAAAATCTAGTGTGGGCATAAGATATACGGACCGGTATATCACCTCTAGCTATGTATTTAAATTTTGTAGAATTATATGATACTCCATCCTCTGATTTTCGCTTTTTGTAGTGTTGCCCTTGTCGTAAGCTTTCCAGGAAAAAAAAATTCGGCCCGATCGGACACCAGACGTGAAAGTTACAACATTTCAGGCTACGGCTCTCTTGTTTCGTGTGCTTATACCCACGGTTCTGTGAGCTGTTAGGGCAGGCGGCTGTGTGGGTTGCCACCTTGGTGCCTTAGCTACCCATGAGTGATGCATATCATGTTTGCAGTAAGCTTTCTATTAAAACAAAAAGAGTATGCCCCGATCGGACACAGGACTCATGAGTTATGCTGATTTTACCTCTATAGTTGATATTTTTCACTTGTTAACACTAACAGCATGATGGGATGGACTCCCAAATTATGTGCGGTACCTCCATTGTTCGTTGCCTCTCCGTAAACGCAGTCGTCTAGGTCCCTCCCATGATATATCGTGTGTGGCCTTCACCGTAAAACTATTCGACGTGGCCTGAAAAATCTAGTGTGGGCATAAGATATACGGACCGGTATATCACCTCTAGCTATGTATTTAAATTTTGTAGAATTATATGATACTCCATCCTCTGATTTTCGCTTTTTGTAGTGTTGCCCTTGTCGTAAGCTTTCCAGGAAAAAAAAATTCGGCCCGATCGGACACCAGACGTGAAAGTTACAACATTTCAGGCTACGGCTCTCTTGTTTCGTGTGCTTATACCCACGGTTCTGTGAGCTGTTAGGGCAGGCGGCTGTGTGGGTTGCCCACCTTGGTGCCTTAGCTACCCATGAGTGATGCATATCATGTTTGCAGTAAGCTTTCTATTAAAACAAAAAGAGTATGCCCCGATCGGACACAGGACTCATGAGTTGTGCTGATTTTACCTCATAGTTGATATTTTTCACTTGTTAACACTAACAGCATGATGGGATGGACTCCCAAATTATGTGCGGTACCTCCATTGTTCGTTGCCTCTCCGTAAACGCAGTCGTCTAGGTCCCTCCCATGATATATCGTGTGTGGCCTTCACCGTAAAACTATTCGACGTGGCCTGAAAAATCTAGTGTGGGCATAAGATATACGGACCGGTATATCACCTCTAGCTATGTATTTAAATTTTGTAGAATTATATGATACTCCATCCTCTGATTTTCGCTTTTTGTAGTGTTGCCCTTGTCGTAAGCTTTCCAGGAAAAAAAAATTCGGCCCGATCGGACACCAGACGTGAAAGTTACAACATTTCAGGCTACGGCTCTCTTGTTTCGTGTGCTTATACCCACGGTTCTGTGAGCTGTTAGGGCAGGCGGCTGTGTGGGTTGCCCACCTTGGTGCCTTAGCTACCCATGAGTGATGCATATCATGTTTGCAGTAAGCTTTCTATTAAAACAAAAAGAGTATGCCCCGATCGGACACAGGACTCATGAGTTATGCTGATTTTACCTCATAGTTGATATTTTTCACTTGTTAACACTAACAGCATGATGGGATGGACTCCCAAATTATGTGCGGTACCTCCATTGTTCGTTGCCTCTCCGTAAACGCAGTCGTCTAGGTCCCTCCCATGATATATCGTGTGTGGCCTTCACCGTAAAACTATTCGACGTGGCCTGAAAAATCTAGTGTGGGCATAAGATATACGGACCGGTATATCCCCTCTAGCTATGTATTTAAATTTTGTAGAATTATATGATACTCCATCCTCTGATTTTCGCTTTTTGTAGTGTTGCCCTTGTCGTAAGCTTTCCAGGAAAA